>JACXGI010002936.1:0-50437 GCA_016801175.1 Esox masquinongy
CACACACACACACACACACACACACACACAAACATATTTCATGTCATAAGAATGCGCAACAATTGAATATTGGTTTAATGAAAAATGTCACCAATTTGTGAAAACACCATTTACTCCCTTTTCTTGCCAAAAGTCTTTGAGTACTGAAAACACCCATTAGGATATACCAGTCTGTCTACTCCTTTGGTAATGGCTGATGGATAGTGTGTCAGCCCATTTTAGAATATGTTCTGTAAAAAGGGGATATCCCCTCCAATATCTGAGGTTTGCATGCTTTTGTTTCAACCCAGCTTGAGAACTTCTACTAACATGCTATCTAGTCTAGGCCAGTTAAATCAGAATATCAGGAGCAGGGCCCTCTAGGATTTGTTCGCCATCCCTAGTTCAGAGAAATATAGAGGTTGGAGTCAGAAGTCTACTGTATAGTGCCATCTAACCAAAAAGTAAAAAGTGAGGGTACACCAACCACTTGAAGCACTAGCCTTATCTCGGTATCTGTTTTTAGTTTAAAATGTGATAAGGGTACCATATCCGCAGCAGGATCATACACAAATATGTCCCTTTCTCCTAAAGACCCTGCTGCTGAGCCAGAAGGAAAGGAACCTGTGGAAGCTGCGGAGGAAGAAGCTGCTGAGGTGGAGCCAGAACCTCAGGAGATTCCAGAAGAAGATCCAGCAGAAGAGGAGGCCCCTACTGCAGAAGAGGAGGTGCCAACTGCAGAAGAGGAGGCCCCTACTGCAGAAGAGGAGGCGCCAAATGCCGAACCAGAGTCTCCCGCTTCAGAAGAGGAGGAGCCAACTGCACAACAGGAGGAGCCAACTTTAGACCAGGAGGAGCCAACTGCAGAACAGGAGGAGCCAACTGCAGAACAGGAGGAGCCAACTGCACAACAGGAGGAGACAACTTTAGAACAGGAGGTGCAAACTGTTGAGCAGGAGGAGCCAACTGTAGAGCAGGAGGAGCCAACTGTAGAGCAGGAGGAGCCAGTTGCAGTACAGGAGGAACCAACCACAGAGGGAGAGTTGTCGACTGGAAAAAATGGGGTGCCCACTGCAGAGAAGGAGCGTCTGGCAGAGGACACAGAAGAACCAGTAGTGGGGTCAAAGGCCCCTGAAGTTGAGGCGGAACCAGGTGGGTGAGATATATACCGTACGTATTCGCTTTTCACATTTTGTTGCCATGAAATGTACTACATTTACAGAAATTATAATGTCCCAAATTATTACTTAATTAAAAACAAAAAAGTTAAGTTAACAAAGTAAGGAATGTGGGCTACTGTAACCTCACTACACAGCTTGCTTGAAATGTTGCTGATGAGGCTGTCCATTTGGACCATTTTGTGTGGCTCTAAAGGTTGGGTTGTCAGGGGCAGTCACGTGTGTTGAGAACCAGAGGATCACTGGTTTGTGCCTAGTGTGGGGCTGGCGGACTCAGTAGAGGAAGCTGAGCTGTTAGCAGCGGCATGTTGAAATTGGATTCACTCACCTTTGCTTAGGAGTCATTGATGGACATCACTATCTAAATCTTTTAGATTTCTAGAAAAAAAAAAAAATTCTAGCAAATTTGCATTAGTGGTGTTGGTTATGTTGTTTAGAATTAGATTTTTTCCAGCTGAAAAATAAAACTCAAACCTAGTATCAGGTTTTCAGAGGACTGAGGTTGGTTTTTCTCATATCTTGTACTGGGTTTTGTTCCTTTCATTTTTCTTTTGACCGCAACATGAATATCAGTGTATACTACCTGTCAGGCCTGTGACTTTCTTGCCCAGATGTAGATGTAGTTTACCCAAGAAAATACAGCTACTCTATCTGCTCTCTTTTCATGAGACTATTCGTTTTGCCATGGTTTAAGAGCTTTTGGCCATAGTGGTGGCATAGGGCTACTAATTTCTCCTAAGTGGCGATCTTCTCTCTTGTCCCTTATCTACCTATCTAAACCGTCAAGCTCCTCAAATCATCTGAACCACGTTGGACCACCTACCATTCAACTGTAAATATCACAAAGATCCTTTTATCGTCTACAAAAGGGGTGTCAAACTGATTCCACTTAGGGCCTAGTGTCTGCTGGTAGTCCTTTAATCCTCGTCTGTGTTCAGCTGGTCATCCTGGCCGTTAAAGGGGCAATCCTACAGTATCTGTACAGACAAGGTGATATTTGCTGTCAGAAACCAACATTTTTTCAAACTAACCAAAATAGCACAAATGCTTTTGTTTCCAAGGGAAGGCTAGTGAGTATGAGTGGACATAACCTGGGAAAGAATGTGGGCAGAGCAAAGTATGAGCTAGTAAGATACTACTGGGCAATATTAGCACGTTTTTATTGAGACTCCTCTGTGAAGTATGCATGTACAGTAACTTAATCTGCCTTCACTCATTCTTGACAATGCGATTTGTTAAGGGTCTGCAAAACCTTGCCCATTCTGTTCATAACCTATTTTACTTTTGGGAACAGAGAACTGTATTGAGATTCGATTCATCAATGAAAAAAAAGTCAGAATGTTGGCCCTCTTTCAATCTCGCTCCAGTGGCTTCCATTGCCATCCTCTGGACTACCTCTCCCTATGGAAATGACTACCTGATGTTTCACACTTATACATACGGATGGCTAGCTTTGGGGAAACTGTTGACCCAATGCTGGTCTTACTGTTTTTGTTTAGTTGATAGAGCAAAGGTGGTGAACGCCAGATCCTGTGAACACCACATCCTGGTAATAAAGAAGTCGTAATCCGTGTTGTTCGTGCGTGCAGCTGCAAAGGGCTGTGGCAGTTTCCTCATTAAGGATTTCAGTTTTATTATACTGTATGGTTGCTAAGGAAGTAGTAGAACAAGAGAGGAATGGTTAAAATGGCACAACAATTGCTCTGTTCATATTTCTTATCTTATCCCTGACAACACCTGTCCCACCTGTCCTATCTTTTTCTTTTTACCAGCAGAGAGCAAGGCAGCATGTGCATTTTTGTGTGTCTGTCTTCTTAGGATGGAAGGGATTGTTTGGCTTCACAAACCATTCAGCACCAGCAGTATCGATGCCACATTGTTATATACTTTTCATGTATCGCTTGTTGTTGTTATTTGTATCACTTTGTATATATTCCTTGTGTTACCATTTTAAGATGCTGAAGCTGGAAGTGACAAAAACCAACCTGGGTCAAAGAGTAGCAGAGGGGCCTCCATCGGTTAGTACCAAATGTTTTACTGGTGGTGGTGGCTGAAAGAACTACAATATACAATGAATCTGGCTAGAAGATGTAAACGGAAATTTGAATTTGATCTTTTGAATGTAAGCATTCCTACACCATTATGCTTGTGTTTTGTCGAATACATTTTAATGTGCAGTTAATGGAGTGCTTCCTGTCGTACTGCTGCTTTTGCAATATCATAAAGGCTCAAGGCTCATTGTTTTTTTTAACGGCGTCTAAAGTCATGAATAAACAGCTATGAGTCACATGTAAGAAGTGCGTCATGCTCCAACATGTACGGTAACAGAGCTGGAGAGGCCCTAGACCTTAACATACTGTAGGGTATAGAGAGCTCCAGCCATTGTTACTCACATTCACTTTAATCCTTATGCCAATACACACATTATCAAAGTACATGTAGACTACATGTATGCTGGACAAACTGACATTTTCGATAGAGCCCACCTGAAGACTTGCAACTGTGATACAGTTCTGTCGGAACTGTATCAAGTTTCAGTGCGGTGCGCATGCATACCGCTCAATTTTCCCCTCAATTGATGACCACAAATAATAAACGCTATAATCAAACGCTATGGAAATGATTCCGCAAACTAAGATAAGTCGATCTAGTGTTTTCTTCTCTCTCTCACAATGTAAACAAGCCCTTAGCTGAATCTTTTTCATTTTAGCGTGTTGCGTTTATATTTCTGCCTGGTGCGCTGTGTGAACAGGTGGGCAAATGGATTTCTGAATGGGAAAAATGATCTGGGTCCCGACAATGATGGTTCAGCTTTACATATTTCTGTGCGTTTTTGCATATAGATCTGTTTCTTTCTGGCCAGTTAGAGTAGCAACTGTTTTGCAGTAATACCGTCAAGGCATCACCCAGTAGATAACAACGGGTTTAATGTCTCCCACCCTTTACAGGCAATGTAGCTGAAGCAGAAGGTAAGGCCTCTCTGTGAATAATTCTGGGTGTGGGTTTTTCATTTGTGTGTGTGTGTGTGTGTGTGTGTGTGTGTGTGTGTGTGTGTGTGCGTGTGTGTGCGTGCCAATAATTTTGTGGTTGTTTTTCTTTCTTTGCTCTACTGAACAGGCACAGCGGATACTCAAGGTGTGTCATACTCCGTCACTTTATGTCCCTCTTTCCTCTGTGTGGTGTCTTTGTGTCTCCATACTGTGGAATAGTTTTTAGCCTCCATAGTGTTCATAGGGTTAAGTGTAAGTAGTGTGCGCGTCTGCAAGCATTTAGCCGTGTATGTGTGAACTCCATCACAGGGACAATGCTGAGCATGTGCAGACAGTGGGAATGGTTGGGGTTGGGGGCTGGTTACTGTAGCACCTGCCTGAACCACTCACCTGAATGTTCCTCTTGAACATAACTCTCTCTGCAGTTTGTCAGCTTTACTGTATCTACAAAAAAAACCCGTCAGAAAGCAAATTCAACTTGCCATCTGCTCTTTATCATCTAGTTATGTCTTGCCTTATCATGCTTTATGTTTGCTGGTCTGTCACTGTCTCTCTATCTCTATTCCTTCCCTATCACTGCCCCCCCTCTGTTTTATCCCGCTCTCTCTCCCTCCCTTAAACATTTTCAAAACTATACCTCACACTGCACTCCCTTTGCCAAATGCAGTGCTGCATATCTGATGTTAACACGTTATAAACTGATCGTTGTTGTCTCTAGGGGCTGACTCTGGCACGGTGGCCGGGGTCCTATGTGCCGTCGGCGTGGCGATCGTAGGAGCTGCCACCGGATATTTCACCTATCAGAAAAAGAAGCTCTGTTTCAAGAACAGCGGAGGTGAATTGCAATCAGCTACACGCTGGGTGGTCTGCTAATGTTGCTCCATCCACATCTGTTGAGAGGGAGAGTAATACATTTTATGTCTGTCCAACAGGGGACCTAGAGAGTGCCCGCAAGCAGGAGGCAGAGACCCAGTCGGAACCCCAGGGTACGTGAGGTCTTCACAAATTAAACGAATCAGAGATGGGTGCAAGTGTTGTTGTTTGTTGTTAACCCGTCGTGTTCTTTTTTTGGTTGCAGTTCTCAGCAACTTGTTGACTACTTCCTCCTAGATCAGAATCCACTGGAAAATTACCAGGACCAGCTGCCTGTAACTCATCATACACACACACACACACACACACACACACGCACGCACATCCACACACACCCAACACACATACACATTAAAACACCGATCCATTCCAATCTGTAGGCCTTAAATTGGTTTTAGATGGTGGTGTGAGTCCTCAGCCACCCTTCTGTGGTGAGACTGTTAAGCAATAGGATCTCTGTCTTCTAAAGATCAAATTTTTAATCTGTTAAAAACGGGGTGATATTTTCTGTCCACTAAACAGAACCTTTTTTATACTAGTACTGAGGCGTAGCACAATATTGTCAGCAAGAAGGCCGGGTCATTTATATAGAGATCATTTAAACAATGTGTAGCTCATGAAAATATGGCCTCTACTTTGTTCAAGGTGTTACTGTTGTTTGTTGGGTTTTTTGCAATGATTTAGCCTGTACCATGTTGAATGTGCTGTAGCCAATAGTCAAGCCTGAAACTACAGTGAATGTAGCCAAATTCTCTATCATTGTCAAGCAATACACGTTTTGTGTGACAATGAACTCAGAGAGGAGTTGCCTAAAACACAGACAGACTGGACCACCTAGCCAGCAGTGTTCTTCAGTGTGAAAGTTGCTTGGAAGACAGAACGGTGTCACCCCTGTCGTGTTTGCCAGGTATTTGGGAGGCTCGGGGACTTTAACCAGTGGGTCTAGAGTCAAATACAACAAATTATGTGTTAATTTACCTCTGTCTGTGTTAATGCTTTGTACGTGTCTGACATTAGGTGGTTCACCTGGCCAACCAGATCCTGTTTGAATCTGATTACTAGGGAAGGTTATGAAATGGTTCCTTATTCCCACTATGATGCAATACTATAGCTCTGTTATACTCCACAACGTATTTACTTGGACAATGAAGCTAAAACTCTCTGTTTTGATTTGATGTCAAATGTTTCATATGACAATAGAGAATGTCACCTTTCATTGGAGTGTATTTCCAGAAATTAATAAAAGAACTCAGTAATAAAGTACATTTTGTTATGTGGCTTCATATGAAACATTTTAGCTCACATCCAAAATGGTGGAGTGTAGAGCCAAATAAAATGTTTTAGCTTCACTGTCCAAATGGATACACAGGGCAGTGTTTAAATGGAACAGGAGCCATTACGTACACAGCTCTACACTCAGGCAGCAGTGTCAACAGCTTATCACACTTCACCATGGAGACTGTTAGGAGTTGCTATTGCCCGTCCTAGAAAGTGACTGGGCACACTCTGCTCTTAATGTTGGTCTGTAACAAAAGCCTGCAAATGCAGCAGCTCTCCGGAGTCAGAGAACCCGCTGCCGGCTTCAAAGCACAGGGCCGACCCAAACCGTAAGGTGGTGGTCAGCATATTGAGTGATTTTCTCATTGTTTCTTTCAATATGGCTCCAGCACCTGGGTTTTAGTCCAGCCGTGTGAGAAGGGTGTGCAGTATAGCTCTCGGAATGAGTCAGCCTGGGAGAATTCACTTCAGTGAAAGATCAGAAGAACCACTGAAGAACCACCTGATTAGATGATCTGTGCACTTCAGCCAACTAACGCCTACGACTATCGTGTCTTGACAAGACTTCTTTTAAAGAAGCACTTTCCCTTTCCATTGATGTTCAGTAATGATGAAAAACTGTCCTCTCTTATTTAATGAATCAGTCTGTATTACCTTGTGTTGGAGAATTGTGTGATTTGAATAATTTAGCACTTGCTTGTCTTTTTAAGTGCTGTAAATAATGTTGCCAACCTGAATAAACGACCTGTTAAGGGGAAAGTACAAGTATGTATGGTGTCAGCTGTGTGTGATGGGGTTTGACAGACAGTCTTGGGGCATTCAGGCTATCCGGATTCAAACCCAATCGGGAATATGTATGGAGACATAGCTGCCTTTATGAATCAAACGTGACCAGAACTGCTTGAAATGCCATTTGTCATCATCACCAGGTTGAGAAAAACAGAAAGAGAGGTGTATAGACTCAGTAGTAATTGATAGTGACAGGTCCATAAAGCATGGCCAGAGGCATCCGTAAAACTATGCCAGGTATATGTGGGAACCTTCCTGGGAAATCTTCTCATATATCATCAACAAACCATCACTAATTCAATCAGCAAGTACACACTGGCATGATGGGTGTTGTTGAATATTTGATTGTAAGTCAATGTATTTGTGGTCATGACAACAGCAGCAGCAATTAATATGTTAAGGCTTCAACTGAGACTCACACATTTTAGTAGTTCACGATTCAAGGCGGAAAAGGTAGGTAATTAACATGAGTAAGTGTAGGCTATTGAATTACACCAGGCGATGTGAAGTGGCTCAAAAGTATTCACCCACTTTGGACTGTTCTACATTTTATTTTGTCTCAAAATGAAATCAACATGGATTTAATTAGGTTTTTTTTTTACAACTGATCGACACAAAGTTGAATTAATTACAAATACAAATGACAAATTAATTTATTTTTTTAATTTGTCAAGTTTTGGCACCTTGGGCAACGATTACCCCCATGAGTATTTGGATACGTCTACTTTGCACACCTGGAAACAGAAATTTGCCCATTCTTTGCAAAAATTGGGGGATATTCAATGCTTTGGATATGTTCTTAATCCTACTCATGATTGGTGCTTTGAAATAACCTTTTGCAGATTTGCTTTGAATATTTCTTTGCCTTTACAAAGTTTTTTTGTTAGGAATAGCATTATCTGGGACCCAGGGCTGGCCATAGGCATAAGCTACATAGGTAGTTGCTTAGGGCCCCCGATCTCTAGGGGGCGCCAGACCGCTAGTGAGCCCCGGACCACTGGGGAAGAGGGGGTCCCCAAATTAAATTTGCGTAGCTCCCCCAAAAGGCTAGGGTCTGCACTGGTGGGACCTCTCAGAGATTGATGTATTTTACCAAAAATCACATGAAACACCTGCTTACAAGTGGACTCCAAATATTTATGTGACTTCTGTAGACAATTGCTTGCACCATTCAGGTCTGTCATAGCAAAGTTATTATACATTTATGCAATCAATTATTTTCTGTTAATATTTCTATCTAGAACAGTTGGCAGATTTAATTTTTTTCACATTGACATAATAGACATTTTTGTGTTGATCACTAGCAGAAACTGCTCATTAAATCCATTTTGTTTTCATGTTGTAACAGAATAAAATGTGAAAAAGTCCATGGGAGGTGACTACTTTTGAAAGTCACTCTAGTTAAAATGTCGGAATTACAATGGGCTTGACTCCAAAATATATTATTATCTATTATTTAAGTGTATTGTAGGCAATTCTTAGTTAATTATCATATCTTAAAGTAACCCATCAGTTAGAATTTTCATTAACTTTGGTACTGTAGGTACTGTAGGTCTTCCGACAGTATTAGTGTTTGTTTATGATTGTGTGCCAAACTAATCTTTGAAACTGTGCCAAACAGTTTGCTTGCTTTCATCATGTAGTGGCGTGAATTTAAGATTACAAGTACTTACAAGCACTAAAACAAAATACACAATTCTATAAAAACACAGTGTACACTAAATAATCTTTAAAATTTATACACAGGGGTGAAACTATTTAAACAAATGTGTGTTTTTATTCTGTAGTTATTCTAAGTAATTTTTACTAACATAAAAATCTTAGCAGGTTTCCTTTAGCCTACTTATTAATATAAAATATTTACCATATATAATAAAGTAATACTTCTATTCTGACCTACAATCCTGACCCAAATAAAGGTAAAATATATTTACTATCACGCTGAAACCTACTACCCCCCAAAAAAATTGCAATCATGGAATAAATGGGCCTCTGTGTAACCATCAGACTCTGAAACCGTCAGACCCACAGCTGCACATATAATACCAACACAGTGTGATGTTGCCCAGATTCGGTACACAGGGTAAATAGGGAAGTACCACATTACTGCTCTGCTAGCAGAAGGATATTATGCTAGCAGCACTAACTCAGATTTATTGACAAAATAAAAGCGATTTCAAAATAAAGGGCTTTAGGGGATGGCCTCTCTCAAATGCCATTTGGAATCGGAGTCACTGGCTTGCTGTTGTCACTTCGTTGCGCCCCTCGAGCAATTGGAGTGAACTCTGCTGGCAATACTGGGCCCTCATTTAGGGTGGTTTCAGTTGGTTGCTGTCCCTTTGGTTGATGCTTGGCACTGTGGGTGGATTGACTTCCTGCCTGTTGGGCCCTGTCCGGGGTCTCCCGCGGATAGGGCCACAGTGTAACTGGACCCCCCCTGTCTCAGCCCCAAGGTTTTACGCTGCTATATTATTGTGCCATCAGAGTAGGGTCAGTTCTCCTTCTGCATTGTAAATCCTTGTAAATCTAAGGAATGCGCTCTCTAAATTTTCCTTGTCTCCTGCTCTGTTTCAACTTTGAGGACATGAGGTCTTGACCCACACCTCTGGAGTACCAGGCTCGAATGACTTGTTGCTGTCCCTGTCCAAAGTCCTCCTGGTTGTGTTGCAGATCAAGACGATACCTGACGATTGCAGCTGCCAGTCTGCTGACCATCTCCCTCCTGGGTTGTCCCTGTCCTTGTCCATCTGGTCAAGCTTCTGACCTGGTGAGTTTTTTTAGGGAGTTTTTCCTAGCTACTGTGCTTCAACACTGTTTTTGTTTGGTCCTTGGGGTTTCAGGCTGGGTGTTTTGTAAAAACACTTTGTGACAACTGTTGATGTAAAAAGGGCTTTACATAGGCAATTACCCGAAAAAGCATGCACGGATGCATACTTCGAAAATCCACCAGAAATAGTCACAATATAACCATAAACGGTTTTATTTTAGGCTTACTATAATGTAGCTACTGAAGGTTGTAGCCAACAAAGTTTTTGTCTATCCTGAACAAACCCTAATGCATAATTTGTTTTGTCTGCGGCGAGGCTACAACATTGGTCACCTGCATGGCAGGCCACGTCTATAACCATTGCTAACCGTTACTTAACAAGGGGTTGTCAGTCAGTCACTTACTCTTCTTGGCCGGCTCCGCTTATGCAGTCCGGCAAAAACCTATTAGATGGTTGTGTAACGTTCAAAGCTTCAAACGTCGTCAATCACATGATATTGTTGCTTGAATACAAGCCTCTGCCCTTTCGCTTGGAGCAGGCATGGGCAACTGGAGGCCTGCGAGCCGCATGCGGCCCCCAACCACTCTTTGTGTGGCCCTCAGATGAATTTAGAAAACAGTAAAATGATATATACACAAACAAGAAACCAGGCAAGCTTAGTTCAGCCGGCCCGCAATAGACAGTGTTACTATCTCGAGATTCGAACCCGGGTCGCCCACAAGGCTGTGTCGTTAACCACTACGCCACAGAGCTGTACATCTGCTGGGTGTCAGTATAGCCTCTTGTCTCTATGCTGAACAAATCCTCTTCTGCCACTGGCCGTTTTAATAGTTAATTGGCAATTCGTGAATGACATTGATACAGTTAAACTGACTAAGGTTTCTTACTAAGTTTACCTCCACCACAAATAGCGTCTATGTATGGTGGTTGCCTCTGGCCGTTTTAAAAGTGTTTTAGCCAGTAATAAGCTTTACCGGTATCTACTAACTTACTGGAATAGTCATAAGAATTGAGCAATTGCTAGCGAGTCTGCCAAAGCTATTTCATTTCATGGCATAAGAACAGATTTTTTTCTTTCATGGCAAAACAACGTACTTATTTCTTTCATTCGTGAATGACATTTATACAATAACTATCAATAAAGGCGACGATAACTAACTTTTTCATCAAGTGAAAAGACGAGAGAATCGTGGAATCTACCAGAAATAATTAATAAATGTTGTTGCTCTCAACAGATTCAAACTTAGGTCTTCCACATGAGAGGCACTGTCTTTAACCACTACGCCACGGCATTACACATTTCAGCAGTCGATAGACTCCATTGAGGATTGTGTTAAACTGACTAACGTTTCTTATTAAGTTTACCTCCACCATAGCGTCTATGAACTGTATTGCTTTTGCCACTGGCCGTTTTAACAGCTTATTAGCCAGTAATAGGCTTACTAGTATCTACTAACCTCCTAGGAATAATAATAAGAATTGAGCAATTGCTAGCGAGACTGAAGATGAACTTTTCCATGCCAGAAACAGTCGCAATATAACCGTATACAGTTTCAGTTAAGGCTTATTATAACGTAACTACTGTATGTTAAGCCAGCAAATGTGTTTGTCTATCCTGACCCAAAACGCATGCACGGATGTGTACTTCGAAAATCCACCAGAAACATTTGCAATATAACCATTAACTGTTTTATTTCAGGCTTACTATAATGTAGATACTAATGGTTTTAGCCAGCTTTCGTCTATACGGAATAATTCATAATGTGTACTTCGCTTCGCCTGTGAGGAGATACGAACTTGGGACCTATAGTTCACAAGTCCGCTTCTTTAACCACTACACTATTTAACAAGGGGCCAGTCAGGCAGTCACTCACTCACTCACTCAGTAAGAGACATTCGCTCTTCTTGGCCGGCTCCCATTATGCGGTCCGGCAAAAAAATAGAAAAAATGATCATGTTTGACCTTTGTTGTAAAGTTAGTATTGGAACCAAAATGAATGCTGGAAACAAAACATGAAATAGACTTGTTGCATGTTTAAACATAAAACAGTAATTTCAGGGTCTCAGCGATCGCGTTGAAACCCAGAAGAGATCAGCAGAGCGGAAAATGACACGTTGATCAAGATTTTAAAATTGCCCAGATATACATTAACTAGCATCAGACCTAGTGTACTTTTAACGCATTTGTTAATAATTACTTACAGTACATTGACGTGTGTGTTCCAAGTTAATCTGCGGCCCCCTGAAGACCAGTACATAAATTCTATGGCCCCCACCACCATCCAAGTTGCCCATCCCTAGCTTGGAGCAAACTGGGTTGAAATTTCGAATTTGCGTTCTACTAGCAGCAGGATATTATCCTGGCAGCACTAACTCAGATTTTTTTACAAAGTAAAAGCCGACATTGAAATGCATGGAAATGTGTATAATTCCTTATCAAGATTGATTGTGCATTGATTGTGCATATATATATATATGCACAATATATATATATATATATATATATATATATATATATATATATATATATAGATAGATAGATACATATTTAGATACACATATAGATACATATATATATACATACATTAAAAGAATTCAGCACAATATTGGAATAGACAATAAACAATGTCTGTTTACAATGTACAGCCTGGATTGTTAACTATATTGCCTTATAACAAAAAAACTAGACGTTGTAAGGTGGAACATGACATTTGAGAATTACTCACTAGGGTATAAATAATCCAGATAAAGTGTAAATTAATGGGGGAAATTAGAGGGTATAGCTAGCAGCACTTTCTTAGCATTTTTATAATACATTGACAATATATTGACATTGGCGCTTTTATTTTGAAGGTTTTCTCATTTTAATACGATCATGACGTCATCGTTAGTGCAGCTGGCAGAATACTGGACAGTTTCGAAGCAAGCCTCGGAGCCTTGGCCTCATGCGTCTCATCACTGCTATTTACACTACTGTAAAATCTGCAACTTCAGACTATGCTCTAATTTGGCATCAGAATGAGGTAAATTGTGGTGATGTGGCAGATTGTATGACTTGAAAAGAACCGTTATGCATATCTTCGTACCGCTGCTATAAGTTGTTTAGACTTTTACGTATAGTACAGTAGAGTTAAATTTTCAAACTATTAATATAGCTTTTAATATAGCCAAGCTACGTTATGCGCTGCATTGCTTACCTCCATAGATCTGTAAATGATGCGACTCTCTAACTCGTATGTTTTTTTTCCTGAAACATTCAACCTTAACAACGTTACTTTACAATTCCTTCTGGGTTGTTGCGAAGGCATTCATTAACTTACTAAAGTCCTTCATTAAAGTCATTCTACTGGTACACAGAATGAAAGTTAATACGCGACTGACGCAAAAGAACTGTAGGTTTTGAACTGAACTGATTTGAAAAAAAGGGTACAGTGCACTTTGTGCAAACCGAGCGTGTGTCGGTTGGCTGTCAGTCTGTTGGCTGTCTGTGTAGACAGACATACTGTCAATGAAAAGTAAAACAATTATACTGATCAGTCTACGTGATATTGATCAGCACTTCTCATCCATTTCTGTGCCCGGGACTGGTGCATGGCCTCCTTGTGTAAAGTTTTAAATTAACAAATTGTCTTTTTTTAAGATAGTCATGACATGGTCCATGAAGCAGTTTGGAAACAATTATGTGATAATGTGTATGTGTCGGTTAAAAGTCCAAAATACTAGGAATGGACTGCATTATAGTGAGACTCAAACCTTAAGATATTCTGCAAACTTAGGTTTGCAATGCTGCTATATATCAATACTGTCTTAAAGAAAAATTACCCGAATTTTTTTTTTTGTAATTTAGCAGGCACACTCATCCTGCGCAACTTATTGTTTGTGCATTCATGGCTTGTTACTCACAATTAAGTTGAAGTAAATACATTTTACTCAGTTACGTAGCCATCTGCATAGTAAATGCTGTAAGGGAGGAAAAAGAGAACATTCCCCAGTCTAACAGAAAGGTGATATATGTAAATAGAAATGTAATGAAGCACCTTGTCTCTAAGGCATGATCTAGCTATCCCTCAGGCTGTCAACTTGTGTTCCATGAGATGAAATGTTCAGAATTTTTCTAGAAAGAATCACAACTAATTTACCTGGTCAGATGGTCATCCATTCTAAATTATACACTGTCTATCTGTTTTTTTACTAAAACTGAACCACCCTGAACTCTGGCTCCCAGGATCTGCCTGCTTGCCCTGCTCCTGGCCACAGGATGCCATGTCACAGGGTCAGAGGAGGACAGGAAGCCCAACTTTGTCCTTATGATGGTTGACGACCTCGGCATCGGGGACATTGGTTGCTATGGCAATGACACCATTAGGTAACAAAGGCAACCAACTGCAAAGGTCCCAAAACACTTGAGTCTATCATAAGTGGTTAAGACCTGTTTCCCCCATTTTCTCTCTGTCTCTTTGTCTCTCACTCTGTCTCTATCAGGACCCCTAATATTGACCATTTAGCAGCAGAGGGAGTTCGGTTAACTCAGCATATAGCTGCTGCTCCTCTCTGTACTCCCAGCAGGGCAGCCTTCCATACAGGACGCTATGCACTGCGCTCAGGTAACACTGTCAAGCAAACAATTAAGACAAACGCACAGACACACTCAGATTTAAAAGAGAATACTGGGATCTTTCGAGTGATTTGGGGAATTACAGGAGACAATATTTTTGCAGGTGCTCAGGTTATCTTATCAGCATTACAGCGTGGTAACCAATTCATTGTTGGGGAAATATACCATTTAGTATGTGTATCAACGTAATATGTCTGAATCAACAATTAAAGGAATTTGTGTGTGTGTGTGTGTGTGTGTGTGTGTAGGTCTGGGTGGTACAGGGCGTGTGCAGGTGTTGTTGTTTCTGGCAGGTTCTGGGGGTCTCCGTCCCACTGAGACCACATTCGCTAAGAGACTACAGGAGCAGGGATACACAACAGGACTAGTGGGTAAGACACACACACACACACGCCTGCAGACAAACACACACACAGGGATGGTTGAGTATGTGGGTCAGGCTGGGGTGGGGTGTTACTGTTGGACAGACTGATAGAACACTGATTCAGGTCTCTGGGACTTCTTACTGTATTATATATATTTCATACATCGGTCTGATCATTCGAGCACGGTCCGACCTAAATCGCTTCAGAATACCAGGCATGTAATGGGCCTGTAAAACACTGCCTTTCTCTACACCTTGTTGCATTTGACAACAACAAGGCAGAGACAGCAGTGAGTACTGAGGAAACCTTGCCTTGTCTAAGAAAAGTGAAGAGGGGAAAGCTAACTTGAATATAATCGACAGTTGCTTTGGATTTGGATATTATTAAAAATCCATTACCTTTACTATTTCTTTTATTGGATAGCTTTTATTGCTAGGCATTGCATAGCCTTTATTGCTATAGAATTAATGTTTGTTCTGAATGAATGGAAGATGGATGCAAAAAACAAGCAAACAAATGACTATATTCATAGGGTGTAATAGACAAAGACAAATAAATGAAATTAAGCATACAGAGACCATTATGACAGGCATCAACAGAAGCAAGTCAGAACAATCTGCTCTTTTCTGAGCAGGCAAGCCTAAACCACCCATCTCCCAGTCCTAGAGTTGTGTGGCCTTGGAACAGAGTACATCTTAAGCACAGCACATGGTTAAGTTTAAGCTCCAATTAAAGTTCAAATTTATTGTTCATTGCACATTAACAACTGTGTTACTGGCAGTGGTTTCTAAAAACGGCCCCAGCCATGGAGAAATAAGTAATACAATAGAATAAAAATAATATGTAAGAAGAAATGTAAACAAGTAAGTAATAAAAAAGGGGGGCTCAAGAGTTCCACAGTCTTACGGCCTGGGGAGGAATCTATTCCTGGCCCAGTTTGTCGTGGACCGGTTCCCACACGGAACCAGGCAGAACAGTTTAAG
Source organism: Esox masquinongy (assembly GCA_016801175.1). NCBI lineage: Eukaryota > Metazoa > Chordata > Actinopteri > Esociformes > Esocidae > Esox > Esox masquinongy. Next base: position 15,819 of record JACXGI010002936.1, read on the forward strand.
GCTGGGCTGACTGAGGTTCCTGATGACACACAGGTCCTCCCTCTTGCACCACTGTGTGTACAGGTCCTGCAGAGCTTGCTGGTAAAGCCTGGTGATGCGATGCGCCGTCTTGACCACCATCCGTAGAGCCTTACGGTCAGGGGCGGTGCCGCTGACATACGAGGCGGTAATACAGCCAGTCAGGATGCTCGCCGTGGTGCTCCTGTAGAATTTGTTGAGCATCCTGGAGTCCAGGCCGAACCTCTTTAGTCAGCGTAGGAAGAATAGACGTTTCCTTGCCTCCTTGACGACGATGTTGGGATGGAGAGACCAGGACAGATCGTCCCCACTGCAGAAACATTGACATGGATAGGGTCGTGGCTTCCCCCCTGTTCCTTCCTGTAGTCCACAATCAGCACCTTGGTTTTGCTGATGTTGAGCTGGAGTGATGGTCTTATTCCCCTTCTTCCTACGATTATTATTATTAATTAACAGCATATATAAGTGTGAATACAGGTAGGCTACGTGCCTCTGTCACGTGAAAAGAGCAGGGAAGAGCAGGGAAGGCACATTCAGTGAATAAGGAATGCTTTGGAACTTCACATAATTGTCAGTCATAAACCAGTAAGAAACTAGTTTGCTGTCATTATACTGGCATCAGCAACACGGGAAGCGTAATACTGTCTGTCTCCAGCCTCTGCCTGCTTCTGCAGCTGACAGGGAGGAGAGAGACTCAAGGTGTCCTAGTCACTTAAGCCCACGCTGATTCTTCTTCTTATTTTTTTAACTGTGCAGCAACTATGAACCAAGCTCGACCCAAATACATTATTTAAAATACAGGACCGGCCCAGCCCATGCCTGTCAGGCCCTATCGGGTCCTGTTGGGCTAGGTTTGAAATTGGCAACCCTCACATACGCGCACACACATAAACACACACAAACATCATGTTTTCATGCCTTTTCTTGCCAGTACACAAAGATGTAAAGATCCTTCTCCACAAAGCCAGACCATGGCAACCAAAATGGAGCAAACCAGCTGCCTCACACTTCACTTATGTAGGCCTGCAGTCTGAAGTCTCTGACCCCTGTGAACATGTCCAAGACCCCAGACTATCTGCATGTATGGGGTGGTAGTGGAACCTTGTGGTCAAGAGCGTTGGGCCAGTAAATTAAATGTTGTCGGTTCTAATCCCTGCCAAAAAGGTGAAAAATCCTTTCATTCTGTCCCTGAGCAAGATAGTTAACTCTACATGCTCCGTGGTCATTGCTGTAACAAAAAAAATTCTTGGCACGTTTTCCCGGTGAAATAACAGTAAAAATACATTAAAAAAAAAATCTTGTTCAGGCGTAACATGAGAGGATGATATTTACTCAGCATGTCAGCGTGGGTCTGCTTCACATAGAATTCAAATGAGCAGCCCACTTCCAAAATTAGCACCTCTCTCCGGGGCTCCCTCCAAACAACAACAATATTGGGCCTATTCAGGAGACTAGAGAACATGTAACCATCACCATTACACAACACTTCTTTAGTGTGTACCTGTCTCACCTATCACAGTAGTTGGTTTTGTGTATAGAGCAACCATTCACAATATGGCTAATAGACTTCATTACATTTTACTCATGCAGGATTCAAAGGAGGTCATGGTTAGCAGGGTAACACAGTGTCAGATTCATTGTTGGTGGAACCTGTTGCCTAGGTGAAGATGTCTTTGCCAATAGCAGAATTCTGGTAGACCGTCCACAGCAGTGAGTTCCCCCTGTAGCCTGAGGGCAGCCCAGTGCTGCCGTGTCTGTTTCTATCTGATACCAAGTGTCACCAGTGTTGGATGAGGTATTCAGTCCAGGGTGACAAACGTCTCCATGACCACCCAGGGGAACAGCCACAGCTGCATCAGAGGCAGGCTCAGTCTGTGTGTCAGTCTGTGTCCATCTAAGCTCCTGTCTGTGTGTCAGTCTGTCCATCTGAGCTCCAGTCTGCATGTCAGTCTGTGTCCCTCTGAGCTCCTGTCTGTGTGTCTGTCTGTGACCATCTGAGCTCCTGTCTGTGTGTCAGTCTGTGTCCATCTGAGCTCCTGTCTGTGTGTCAGTCTGTGTCCATCTGAGCTCCTGTCTGTGTGTCAGTCTGTGTCCATCTGAGCTCCTGTCTGTGTGATAGTCTGTGTCCACCTGAACTCCTGTCTGCATGTCAGTCTGTGTCCATCTGAGCTCCTGTCTGTGTGTCAATCTGTGTCCACCTGAACTCCTGTCTGCATGTCAGTCTGTGTCCACCTGAACTCCTGTCTGTGTGTCAGTCTGTGTCCATCTGAGCTCCTGTCAGTGTGTCAGTCTGTGTCTATCTGAGCGCCGGTCTGCCTGACATGTCATTTAAATCCGTCCCGTCTTACCAGATTCAATCCCTCCAACACTACTGGCACATACACTGACACACGCAGACACACACTAATACAGTGCTGTGTACCTGTAGGAAAATGGCACCTGGGAGTGAACTGTGAGCATCGAGGGGATCACTGCCACCACCCTAACACCCATGGCTTCAGCTACTTCTATGGCCTCCCCTTCACCCTGTTCAATGACTGCATTCCAGGGGAGGGGACAGACATACTGTTGGCTCTAAAGAACTTACTTTGGCGGCTAACACTGATGGTAGCCCTGGCCCTGCTCAGTCTGGTAGGTTACCATGACTCCCTTCTCCACATGACAGAGGACCATGTCTCTTCTATATACTTCTATCTGAGAGCTTCACACGGCTCCCTGATCTTGGTACCCATGTAATGAATAAGTTATGAAACAGGAAGGCCATCTAGTGGTGTATTTTGATTGGTTTGTGTGTCTGATGTTGGGTCTTAAGGTGCATGCATTGGGTGGCGATGAAACAATGAAGATCAATTAGTTTTCAATAAAGGAAAGGGATGTGGGCAGAGAGAGCGCTGACAGATGCATGCATGAGCGAGAGCATGGACATGGCTGGACTGAAGTTGGGAAAAGCTGAAGTTGTGCTGTGTACTTTGAGCCATTGCAACCCCTTTGTCCAATCAAAACTCACTATAGTTTACAGGCTCTACGGTTGGCTGTTAATACCTCTAACTATAATAGGCTTTCTAACTTGCTACAAAAAACACATGAAAGCAAAGCTAACATGAGTAGTCAAATGTTCTTTTGATAGGTTAAGAGCCACTGTTATAGCCACTGTCACTGGCATGGTATGAGAACATAACTGGGCGCAAAGGCATTCCAGCATGAACATCACCATTGAAGACATCCACCATTTAATGTAGTGAACTGGGTGGGACGTCCGAGTTCATTGGCTGATCCCAACTCAAACTGGGTCAACCAATGAATTATACTCAAACTGACTTCTTCGACTCAGTGGCGCTGACCATGCCAGAACAGGCATAATAATGGCAAAGATACATAAACGACACCCTCTTTCCATCTCTATGGACTAAGCCCTCTCTACGTGCCTAGGTGTGTGTGCGAGTATTAGGTCTTCTGGAGGTTAGTGTCTCCTTCATCGTGGCGGTGACGTGTCTGAGCCTGCTGGCGTTCAGCGTGTGGTTCATACCCTTTCACTTCCTGAGGACCTGGAACTGCATCATCATGAGGAACCAGGAAGTGGTCGAGCAACCCATGGTTTTAGACACGTTGCCACAGCGACTCCTGGCAGAGGCCCAGGGCTTCGTAGAGAGGTGAGGACAGATTAACGTCCACCACGTTGTACTCATCCGTCTAGTTTGTTCGGGTCTGACGCTAGACGTCAGTATGGGGTTGGCCGAGGGTTCAGGTACATTGGTGTGTATGTGTTTGTAGGAATGCTGACAGGCCTTTCCTCCTGTTCCTGTCTCTGGCCCACGTACACACTCCGCTGTTCAACTCTCCGGGCTTCGCTGGGAAGAGTCGCCATGGTCTCTATGGGGATAACGTGGAAGAGGTGGACTATATGATCGGTGAGGGGGTGTGCGCGCGTGTGTGTGTGTGTTCAACACTGGGGTGGATCAGAATGTGTCCTTACTTTGTATATTAATGATGTTGATGCGATGACATGCTCTCAGGTGGTATGATTGAACTGGTGAACAGGCAACGTGTAGCCAACAACACTGTCGGATTACAACGGTTAGCTTGTTTAGAACATGTATTAAAGCCCTCACGCAGGCTTTGACATTCTCAGGTTAATTGCGTGGACGTTCGGAAATCATTTTGAATAGTTTTCCGTACACACAGCTGATCATGCTCCCGAGTGGACCATGCCGTGACGATTTATGTTCTGTCAGGTCGTATGACTGAGACTGTTGACAGGTTGGGTCTGGCCAACAACACTATGATGTATTTCACCTCTGACCACGGAGGTTATATCGAGGACGGAGATCAACACGGGCAGAAAGGAGGCTGGAATGGAATCTACAAAGGTACCAGCCAGTCACAGGCCTCTATGGGATAAATGCTAGTCATTACAGCCAATAGGAAACAGGAAACAGATACTCCTCCCTCCTCTCCACCAGGTGGGAAGGCTATGGGTGGATGGGAGGGTGGCATCAGGGTGCCCGGTATATTCCGATGGCCGGGCAGGCTACCAGCAGGCAGGGTGGTTGACACACCCACCAGTCTCATGGACCTGTACCCCACGCTCACACACCTGGCCGGGTCAACACACAGCCACAGGTAGGGCCGGGGTTCTTACTGTACTTTGTGTGTGTGTGTTTGTGTGAACTGGCACATGATCAATAGACCAATGTTTTTATTCAGAGCAACTGACGGTAGTCATACTGTTTTTCTACTGGTCCCCTACATTCACTGTCAGCTCTAGCCTTTTGAGGGCCCTAAGAAGAATTTCTTTTGGGGCCCCCTCCTCCCTATTGATCGGGGGCTCCCTAGCAGTCGGAGGCCCCCTAGCGGTTGGGGGCCTTACGCGACCGCTTATGTTGCTCATGTCTGGAGTCTGCCCTGCCTACATTTCACTTGGCCTTTGGATACTGTCTTGGTATCTCTTATGTTCTACAGCTTCTGACTAACGTGCTGCAGCCGACAATGTAGAGAACTGCATATTTCTAGTGCTTCATGTATCAGGGATTTGTGGCTGAATAAAATCTGACCAATTGCAAAAGTCAGTATGTATTTTCCAGTTCAAAAGGTTCTATGCGTCCTCTCATTATTTGTAACAAAAAAAATCCAAACAAAATGTGCAAGTTGACAGTTGTTTTACTTCACCTTCCAATGAATAACAACAGTTTCTAATGGACCGATGCATCTTGGTCCGTCTTGTTTTGTTCTGTTTGTTTCTGTGTGGTTTCTAATAAGAGTATACCCTTTGCCACAATTAAAATCCGTTTGAAATGTAATTTTTTTCACCGATTTCTGCACCACTAACCTCAAATATTAGAACACCTGAACATAGTAGTTTCCAAAAAATGGTTTGGAAATGCTAAACATGTTTTGGTTGCAGGTTGTTGGATGGATATAATCTGATGCCCGTGTTGGAGGGGAGGACCGATCGTTCACAGCACGAGTTCATGTTCCACTATTGTGGAGCCTACCTCAATGCTGTGCGCTGGCACCCACCTGGGAGTGAGTACGCACACACGCACACACACACACACATACACACACACACACACTACTATGCCCTATAACACACATCATATGTTTCCTTATCTGCATTTATCTTCCCAGGTGAATCAGTGTACAAAGTCCACTTCTTCACACCCAACTTCTCCCCCCCGGGGGCCGGCGGTTGCTATGACACCAAGCTTTGTTTCTGTGACGGACATCACGTGACACACCACAACCCACCACTTATCTATGACCTTTACACCGACCCCTCGGAGTCCCGCACCTTGACCTCTGACACCGAGCCACGCTACCAGGAGGTTCTGCAGCAGACTGCCCGGGCCGTGGAGCTGCACAGAGCCACCTTCACACCCACACAGCCAGACATGCCCCACCCCCCGTCAGAGCCCGCCCCCAACCAGCTGTCATGGGAGAAGATTCTGTGGCGGCCGTGGCTGCAGCCCTGCTGTGGAACCTTCCCCTTCTGTGGCTGTAAAGAGAATGTTTCATCTACACTGGCTTGACGTGCACGCACAAAGGCACAAACAAACACACAAACAAACACACACACATGCAAACACACACACAAACGCATGCACACACACACACAGAAACATACACACACACACAAATGCACACGCATGCACGCACGCACGCACGCAGGCACACGCACGCACGCACGCACACACGCACACACACAGACACACACAAACACACACACACACTCCACAGGATGTCCCCGCAGTGACAGAGCGTTGTGTGGGTGACACGGAGATGTTTGTTCATGGGTTATATGAAGCATTATCAGAATTTGCACAGAGGTAATACATATAATAATAATAATATCACTTTTTTGATATCTGGGCCAATCTTACTCGTAATTTGCTTTAGAGATTAAAATTTGTTTTAGATTATTATTATTATTTTCCCACAGATATCTGTGAATTCTGTGAGAAAGCCGTCTGTGGTGTTTGCGAATGATGTTTGTGATGCAGTGACCGCTGTAGGCCTCTGTTATTTACTGCTGTTCACCACAGGATGGAGCCACCTTCCTGGCCTGGAATAAACGGTCCTCTCTGCTGCAGTGTCACTGTCTTCTCATAGTTCAGCCGCCTCGATCTTGATGCCGGCCTGGATTAGCTCCAAGCAGTCTTGGCTGTGTGACACTTGGGACCCCTTTACTGAATGTTACTCAACTGAATGTCACAGTTACTCTTCTAGTAAAGGCCAAGTTTACTGGATTAGGCATGGTTGAGCTGTTCTCTTAAGATGTAGGCAGTCTTAGCCCCACCAGGGGGCACTGCAGCTGTATGTATTCAAGAAAGACCCCACTGTAGACGTCAGTGCAATGCGCAGGCTGAACCATGCATCCAGGGTCTGTAGCAACTTACCACTTATGGCCTCCCATAGGAATCAAAACCACAACTTGGGCGTTGCCATTGCAGTGCTCAACCAACTGGGCTACATAGGTTCCATATGGTTCATTTTGGCTGAGAGATCTGATATTGTTGTTGTGGTTGACCGTGTGTTTTAGTGTAGTCTGTCCTGGGGATAGGAGGTGAGACATACTGGTTAGCCTTTATCTGTCAGTGGCACAGAAGAGAGACTGATGAACATCAGCCTGGACTGACCAAGACCGACCTAGACTGGCCTGGACCGAAAGGCTAAAATGCACGAAGAATTCTGCACACATTCATTGTCAGGACCTGCAAATAGACTATATTTGCCACCTTAATATTGAATGAGACAGTCATTCACCTTAAGTTTGAGTTATTAGAAGGTCAACATCACTGTGACTTAGTTAATGTCAGTGGTTCTCGGCAGTATCTGCAACGTGAACCTTTTGAACTAACATTTAACAACAGGATGTTCTGACAGGATTAATACCTTGTCTTTCATTTGTTAGTCTTTCAACTTATGCTTTGTTATCTATTTAGGGATTATGTCAGGATTGTTTGAGTATTTTAAATCTCACTGAATAGCATGAGTACCTCAGCGCCTTAGTCACAGCCCGCGACTAATCTTCTCTGGATGGACAGATCTCTGTCCTTGTGACGCTTTTCTAGAAGACAGGTAAAGTTGGGAATGTATACACTTTCCCTTAAAGATTCAGTCTGCAATTGTTGACCAGTGGTTGAAAAAATGGTGCATAAGAGGCCCCCACAAATTATGTGCTAGGTCATGTATGTGCTGATTTGTACCCTATGTCATCAAAATCACTTGTTTTCAAATGTGTAATATCATGGCTTACTGAGGTATGAAAGTGATTCTACTTAAAATAGATTATGCACATATAAACAACATGTTACACATTATTTGTTAATTACTAAAATTATGAAATAATGAAGGGCATGATGATTACCTTACGAGTCTATCAGGTGTGCTAGCTCTGGAATAGTTACATAAATACTTGGAAAGGCTGGGGGTCCCTGAGCAGAGGGTTGGCTACCTCTGGTGTTCTAGAGTGTAGGACACTAGTTTTCACATTATTATTATTTAATGTTTTAAGTAAGTTGTTAGTATTAATGGTATTATTCAAAGCAATTGTACATACATTTTGACAGTGCAGTTAGTTCATAATGATAGTAGACTGTTATGTCTTTTAATTTCAGCTGCAAGATATTTTGTAAAAAAAAAAATAATAATAATACTTTGCTTTCTGCTCTCACCAGGCTGACAATTATTGTTCCCTTGACAGTCATCATCCTTAGTCATTGTGTGTTGTTCATGAATCAGCCCTCATCTCGTGGTCTGGCAGAACAGATCACTGACCACACACAGTTCTTCTCCGTTTATCTCAGGCCTGGACTAGAAGAAGCCCTGTCTGCACCGGCACACCACTCTGTCTGCTGTCACTAACGTTACTGGCCCTTTAAAAAGGGTCAAACAAAGCACTGTCTCTGGTGTGTTTTCCAGTTCTAGCTGCTCTATGGATGGAGAAAGTTTGTGGCACAAAATAGAACCACAGGGAGGAAATCACTTCCATACATCCAGCATAGGAAGGTTAGGCTTAGTTCCACTGAGAAACAAATGTTTGGCAGCAGAGTTCTCTGTTGCTGCGGCTTCTAAAGGTCACTCTAACTCTAGTGTTTTATAATGTAATCAATACATTTGACATTTTAGTCATTTAGCAGATGCTCTTATTCAGAGTTATTTACAGTTAGTTAATTTATCTTCAAATAGCTAGGTGGGACAAGCACCCAACCCAGTAGCAGTAATTAGGGAAGTACCTTTGTGCAAAGGCAATACTAGAAGGAAGAATATTGTTTTGTTTCAATTTCAGAAATGTTTCCGAATGACAGTGAGGGATACAGAGAGCTGTTGTTTGCTCATAAACAACAGGAAAGCATGTAAAGGAAGCATCTAAAGGATATCGTGTGATTGGTTTTAAGACATGGCTTTCATCAACCCAAACGTGGGATTGAGGGAACAAGGCCATGTGTTCTGGAGAGGGTTAGAGAGTGGACGACACTTATGCAGGATAGAGCCTTAACCATGACACCTAACCTAAACACATGAATGCAAGCATTTACACACATGCAAGGGCACAAATACACACACTACGGTATATGGAACCGTTTGTCCCTGTTTTGGATAATGGAGACGGTTTAAATGAATGTCCGGTATTTCACACCGGGCAGCTTCCATATGGATCTCTGTCCCTCAAAAGATACACTGCTTACTCACTTGTCTGGATTCCTCTGGTACCTCCCTGTCATCCCACATCCCCTATCCTGGTCTTTCTCCCCTGTTCTCCCCCTGCCTCCCTCAGTCTGACCTGGCCTCAGGAGTCAGAGTTCACAAAAATCTGTAGATGACTCAAAGAACTGTGCTGTAAAACAGTAACCAGACTGTCTGCCAAATCCACACAGATTTCTTTCAGTCAGCGCCTTGGTGCAGTCGTTCAGTCATTACGAGTCTCTAACGGACCTCAGAGGTAACTCACTTCAGACGGACTCAGATGAAATCACTGCAGCCAGTCCCTGGTCTCCCAGTTCCAGGTCCCTACTCCCCGTGCAGAGCTGAGCCAACTCCACACTGTGTGTCTGAGGACTCTCCCTGTGCCGTTCCACGTCGATCCCTTAACCAGTGATGAAGGCATGTCTGTGCTCTGCTGAGGATCAACTGTAGGTCCTGACCTCAGTGAAAATGCTGATGCCATGTTGTTCTATCACATTGTTCTGGGACAGCTGAGCATACAGCACTGTTTAGCTGTCTCCATGCAGCACTGTCTCCGGGCAGCACTGTCTCCATGCAGCACTGTCTCCATGCAGCACTGTCTCCATGCAGGACTGTCTCCACGCAGGACTGTCTCCACGCAGGACTGTCTCCATGCAGGACTGTCTCCATGAAGCACTGTCTCTGGGCAGCACTGTCTCTATGCAGGACTGTCTCCGGGCAGCACTGTCTCCATGCAGCACTGTCTCCATGCAGCACTGTCTCCATGCAGCACTGTCTCCGGGCAGCACTGTCTCCATGCAGCACTGTCTCCATGCAGGACTGTCTCCATGCAGCACTGTCTCCACGCAGGACTGTCTCTGGGCAGCACTGTCTCCACGCAGCACTGTCTCCACGCAGCACTGTCTCCATGCAGGACTGTCTTCGGGCAGCACTGTCTCCACGCAGCACTGTCTCCACGCAGCACTGTCTCCGGGCGGGACTGTCTCCGGGCAGCACTGTCTCCGGGCAGCACAAGGTAGTCACTGCTTCATTAAACCCATCTATTATGATCAAATGAGGTTACTGCAATAGCAAACTAGTAATTGAAGGCGCCTTGCATTTCATGTTGGTTGTTACTGCCTGATTAGCTTCTCAGTTATAATTTGAAGTGGCTTGCCCGGGATAAAATGGACACCTTTTTGTTTATATTAGAGGTAGCAGTTTAAATGTAGCCGCTGTGACCGTGCAGAATTTTGATTGACTAAAATCAAAAGATCACAAATACTTCACTCAGTTAGGTCCCTCCCGGTAGGACCAACTTGTTTGTTGCGTCGGGCTGATATGCACCGTGTGACATAGCCCGGGGGTGGGGTTACTCTTCATACTTTTCTGACCCCCCTGGAGCTATTTCAATAGACAACAGTCCATTCCATTACATAAGGCTGTGTTGCACTAAATGCATCTGAGCTGTGGTCTGCCAGACATGTCTAATAAATGGACCTCTTCTGTCAATTTATGGTTGTGGGGATGGTGGAGCTTTACAGCTATCTGTGTGGGTCCAGTTTGAATGGTTCCCATGTGAGAACGCCTCAGTGTTTTAACACTGTAAAACTCTCATCCGAAGAGCTTTGATCTGCACCCCCAGTTCACCCCATTATGTGTGTGAGAGAGCTTTAGTTTCTAACCCATGATCCCTGTGGTTTTGACAGGTTTATTTTGAGCTTAGAGACATCTCTCTCTCCTCTTCCCCTCCCTGCCAGCCCCTTCCCATCATTACCTTCCAGCCTCTCTTGCTTCTCAGTCTTTCAATCTACCTCTCTCTCTCTCTTTTGTTTTTTCTTCATCTACCTCTATCTACTTTCTTCCATGATTCTCTCTAAGTCTTTCTCAATCCCTCTCTGCATTCATTTCTGTGGACTGGTATGTTGGTTTTAGGGATTTAACTTTGTGTGAAGTTCTGAGATTACTTGTGGCTAAATAATGTGATGTGATATGATATGTAGTGATGTGATTAGGTTGTTAGCCGGGGGGGGGCTATTCTCTGTTGTGTTGTTGTGTTGGGACAGGCGACCCATCTGTTCAGCATTACCATGCTTCTCACAGGAGACCTCGCCTGTGACAGGCAACATGGCTTCAAGAGAGCGCTCTCTGGTGTGTGGTGTGTGTGCGGTGTGTGTTGTGTGTGTTTGACCCGTCACAGCAGTTTCCCATCTGCTGCTTACCCGTTCCATCTCCCACAGGCATACAGTGACACACACACACACACACACACACACATTGATGAACTACCATGCTCTTACCCCATGCAGCTCACTGAGCTCATTAGAAACACACAGGAAGTATTTACAGAGGTGGAGCCTGATGAAGGACAGATAAGTACAATGGCTTGGCATTAACATCCACATACGCATAAACAAACACACCAACACTGATTGTCTCTGCATTCCTAAACACCACACAATAAAAAAAAAAGTATCCCAATAAAGTGATTTTTATCCCGAATAAGACCTCTCTTCTGTAGAGTGTATTTTGGTCAAAAAGAGAGTACAGGTGTAACCCCGCCACCCTTGTGGGTCCTCACAGATGCTGTCACTAATTAGCCAGTGACATCAAAGGCCTGCCGTAAACCATGATGTCATCAGGAGTTGTGCCCAATAGGAAACATTTGCATTTCTTTTGCATTTCCTGTGGGCCGTGTCCACCTGCAAGCACAGACCTGTGCGTGTGTGTGTGTGTGTGTGTCCAATCATACACCGAAGGAGTATTTTCACATGCTTTGTAAACAACAGGTGTTGACTAACTGCAATGTGATAACAAACAGTCCCTTTTTCCAACAATACACTTAAAAGTAAGAGAAACAGGATGGAATAGACAATTACACATTTAAAGAATATGCAAACAATGAATAACACATCAAAAAATAATGGCAACGGCTTGGCTAGCAGTACCAGTTCAGAGTCAGCGTTCAGGGATAAGATGTGGTTGAGGTTTATGTACATATAGGTGGGGATATGGTGTCTGGGCAACAGGATAGGCAATGAACAGTAGCAGTGTGTGTTTTTGTGAGAGGGTGTGCCGTGTCAGTATGCAAGTGTGTATGTGTTACGTGTGAATGAACGTGTGTTTGGGGGTACAGTCTAGTATGTGTGCGTAAAGTCTTAACTAAAGACAGGGGTTTAATTGGGCGGGAGCCAGCGGGAGCTGGGCCCCTGCACATATGGTCGAAATGAGACCTAGATGGAGCTGAGCTCCCTTACATCCACCAGCCAGCAGATTAACATTTCAGACACAAGTGGAAAGTAGAAAGTGGGGCTCCCCCACTTCCCAAATCCCAATTTAACCTCTGACTAAAGGGTCAGAGCAGATTGTCTGGGTGTCCATGACGGAATTGTTTTGCAATCCTGTGCAGCCTTACGTCTTGGGGTTGGAAGTTATGCAGGGTACTTTCAGTTAGATATGAGGCTCTGGTACTGCATGCCGTTCCTGCCACGCGGTAGTATAGAAGTAGGTGTGATGAATTTCCAAGATTTCAAAAGGAAGTGAATGACAAAGTTGTGCAAAGACACTGATCAGTGGATGAGTCCAAAACATATTTCACAGTTTTGTGGAGTATGGTGTCTAGATGTGTGTGTGGAAAAAATCCGATGTAATCCATGAAACTCTGAGGTACCGATAACAAAACTTAGGGTTTAGACTTTCTATAGGCATTGTATATTGCAACAGCTGGTTGGACTGTCTGAAAACATGTTGGCCTCACATGATCTGATCGTCCTGAGATGAGAACAATCTACTTGTCCTCCTCTGAATCTCTGCCTTCCCCTTGGCTGCAGGGTGTGACATCACGTACCATGAGGTAACATTGGGATTTTCATGAGAGGTTTTCTTCAAACCGTAAATCACCAATCACATGCTTATCCCTGTGACAATGAAAAATCACCAACCAGTGTGTGGGACTCCTCCATCTACTAGTTAAAGCCTTTTCCAGCAGGCTGAGGCAGCCAGCCGGTTGTCACACAATATAACATTCACATAAAAATTCAGGTGGGTGGATGAGATTGAAAAAAGGGGGTAGTGTTGGAGAGGTCTGATGGTGTGTCAGTGATGACAGGGAAGGTTCTGGAATGTTCTAGAGGAACTAGGATGAGCAGGTGAGGTTCTCCTGAATGCCGCAGCACCCTTAAGTTACTGCCTTCCAATGCAGCTGTCAAAGGTCAAAATCCTAGGCAAAGCATCCTGGATAGTTCCCGAGTGTATAGCATGGGGCAGTGCAAGGTGGCTGTCGGACCAGGATGCTTTTCGTGACTCACAACAGACAGCCACTGTTGGTAGATTAGATACTAGCAAGCTTAATTGCGGTTTTCCAGTGAATGCTGCGTCCTCCGATCATGGCATACAGGTGGGTACCTACTTGTTGAGGAGTCAGCGTGATCAGAAGCAGAGTGGCTCAATGACATTGTGCAATGGAGGACACATCTCGATCTTCAGCTCATTCCTCTTTCCGTGGAGTTGCTGCGACGAGTCAGGGCTATAATTCTGAGTTTGGGTTGTGGGGATGGGGGAAAAATCTGGACATTTGGAAAAAATAAAAAGATGATGAGGAGAAGAAGAGGACAGGTGTGTCGAACGAAAGACAGACTGTTGACATCTAGTTCTGGACAAGCCTTGGTCGAAGAGAGGAGAAACAGAGATGAAAAGAGGAATGAGGGAGGCAGAGTGAACCAGAAAGAGAATTGTGGTGAGGTCATTGTGTTGCATCCCACACAAATGTAGGTAACTCCTCCAAACAACAATCCTCCAATCTTCTTCAACTCTACTTTCCCCTCTCTCTTCATTTCAGGCATTCTTTTAGTCCTCCTTTCTTTTAGCCTGTAAATATTTTTCTTATGTTTGTATTCTGTCTGTTTCTTTCTTCTCCCTGTCTCTCATGTAATTAAAAATGTTTCTCCATGTCAAATGTATTCATGTCGAATTCTTGGCTCCGCTAACAACTCCACAGGGAGAGGAAGGAATCGAATACCATGTCCTCAAGTTGTTCTGCTTCTTACCATTCTGCTCGCTCAACCAGTACGTTTTCCTCCAGCAAACACGCGTGATGGGACCAAGATCGACGACTATGCTTGAGAAGCCTGACCGACCGCATGGAGTTGCTCGAGCACAACGAGACAAGGCAGCTCTGTCCAATGTCCATCCACCCTTGGCGGCGCTGAGCCTTCTCGCACCATCGTCGGTGGGACCCCAGGGCATTGGCGGTGTGCTGTGACCAGGATTCGAACTCCTCGCTGCTGGGATGGAGCTGTCCTGCAAGGCATGCAACTTAAATCACTGCGCCGATCGGGGGTCCAGACTGTCTCTCTTTCTGTGATTTAGGGTTGAAGCACACCTGTTTGTGATGATGGGACAAGTGGAATGTAACTGTAACTCTCCTCTTCTTGTTTCGTCTCCACCCCTCATCACTCCTCTAATCTCCTTTCTCCTCACTTCTCTACTCTCCAGGCAGGTTATAGAGTGAAGACCCTGTCTCTCTAAGGTTGTTGTCCTCTGTCCTAATATTCTTGAGGTTGGATGTTTCCTCATGGAATCTGCTTCAGGAATGGTAGCCATGGCTCGGCCCAAGGCCTAAATCTAATCTTTCTGAGAGTGGCAGGGTAACTATAGGTTATTTTCTCTAAGAGTGGAGGGGCTACTGTCTCTGTGAGTGGAGAGGTAACTATGGGTTACTGTCTCTGAGAGTGGAGAGGTAACTATGGGTTACACTCTGAGAGGTTAGAGGTGACTTTGAAAGCAGCTGTTCACAGGAAAATTCTAGCATAGATAATGATCTCTTGTTCTAGAATTTGTTGTTTACTCACCAAATCTTTGAACAAATCTGTAGTCATAAATGTAATGAATATGAATTGCACATTTAGATCAATAGATCTTTTAGGTTGCATCCCGTGTCAGAATGTCAGAGATGTGCAATATTGCATCTGTAGTTAATCCAGTATCACAGTGTAAAAAGCTGCAGGCTGTATCTAGTAACCTCTGCCCTCCCTCTAGGGGGGACCTTTCTCCAGTTGTCTCCAGATGTTTCTGAGGAGCAGAGGGGACAACAATGATACAGTAATAACTAGCAGAGACATGAACACACACATACACACCACACATACACCACACACACACCACACATACACACACCACACACATACACACCACACATACACACACATACACACCACACACATACACACCACACATACACCACACATACACACATACACACCACACACCTACACACCACACATACACACACACACACCACACATACACACACAAACACACCACACATACACACACACACACACACACACTAAGTAATTATACAGTAAGAAGTCCCAGAGACCTGAATCAGTGTTCTGTCAGTCTGTCCAACAGTAACACCCCACCCCAGCCTGACCCACATACTCAACCATCCCTGTGTGTGTTTGTGTGTGTCTGCAGGCGTGTGTGTGTGTGTGTGTGTGTGTGTGTGTGTATGTGTCTTGGCCTTTAATCAATTCACTGAGTGAACAAATGGACCTCCTTCAATACATCCATCATACAGCTGAGTTCTTTAACTTCTTCAATGAATCCCAATTTACCCACAAAACCGACAAATCTCCTCCTAACTAATCCATCTCCTTTCCTACTAACCATCTCCTCCTAACTAATCCATCTCCTTTCCTACTAACCATCTCCTCCTAACTAACCCATCTCCTTTCCTACTAACCATCTCCTCCTAACTAACCCATCTCCTTTCCTACTAACCATCTCCTCCTAACTAACCCATCTCCTTTCCGACTAACCATCTCTTCCTAAACCAACGCATCTCTTTACTCATCTTACTCATTTTCTTTCATCTATCTGATCTCATCCAATCTAACCCATCTCATTCCAACTAACCCATCTCATTCCAACTAACCCATCTATGAACCCATCTAACAAATCTCTTGTGTTAATGAAACAAATCTGTAAAAATAAAGGATAAATTAAACAAAAATATCAAACATATCTACTCTAAAACTAATAAATCTTGACCACAACAATCTTACTTTAGCTAGTTGGCAGGTGTCGTATTGGGATAGCTTCCTCGACCAATAAGAAGCCCGTTTACCACATTTTTAAGGTGGTAGTCTTTCTTCTCGGTGAGGCCATCTGTTTGCTAGATTAGATATGTCATTGACTAATTAAGTATCAGGAAAGCAGGGCATTTTTCTTTCTCACTCTGAGTCACTGGGAAAGTGTGTGTGAATAAGTCCCGTCTCCATTTGCAGCCCTGCCTCTCAGTGTTGTCATTCACTCTAATGATGACCAAAAGGCCCAACTTCAAATGGAACGTCTTCCAGGCTCATATTTGCTGTGCGCAATAGCCTGAGAACGAAGCTAGTCATAAACTAACCCATCTCCTTGCAACTAACTCATCCCTTACTAACTCACTCATCTCCTCATAACTACCCCATATTCTCAAAAACTAACCAACCTCCTAAACCATCCAGTCTGCTTACTAACCCAACAAACCCATCCCTTCCTAAACTGACTATTAGAGCTTACTAACAGGGCTGTCTCCTTCCAGCCAGCCAGTGAGAACCCAGCGTGCTTCACCCCGATCAGAATGACAGCATTACCTTCCCTATGGAAGGCCCTGCTAGCGAAACATCATGTTCTAATGCATAGTAATGCAACCAGGCTCCCATTTAATTATGCATTCTAGAAATGACATCTCCCTCACACACTCACCTGAACACACGTAACGCACACGTGGATAGACACTCACACACTCCATAAACCTCCCAGCGTCGGGAGAGAGCAGGGTCAGGGAGGTTCCAGAAACATCCGCCTTCACCAGACACGATGATAAGCAGGACTCGGTCTCGTGTGTGTGTGTGCGTGTGCGTGTGCGTGTGCATGTGTATGTATGTATGTGATAATCAGAAGGAAGGAAACTGCCCTCTGTGTTTCCCTTTTGCTACCCAATCCCATCAACTCTCACCTCCTCTGTTGTACCAGTTCTAAATGGGAATAGACTTTGGTATGTTTGCAACAGTTTAGTTATCGTCTTGGTTCCCATGCTGTGTGAGTCATGTCTTGTGGACTGACTGCCAGATCCAACCTGCAGACTGAAATTATCCAGACAAATGAATAATTTTTACCCCCCACAGATCGATTTGGTTACCACTTTATTAGTTATGTCTATGGACCCTTCCCATCAGACATCTGTACACATGTAGTATCTTAAAAAGAGACAGTTTTCTACTGCTAGAACATAGCCCTGCAGCAAAAGGAGACATTAATTATTTTGGAGTATAATTAAGGGAAATTTCTGTAAGGGTTTATACATTTTACATAAGGGAAAATCAAGTCTGAATTTTCAAGTCTTTTTAAACGTCAACTGATTCACAGGTTTTGCATTCTTCTGGAAAAGAGTAATCAAATTGGGATTCTGCATCTGTATGTAGATAAGCATGACATATTTCCATAAAGATTGTTACCTGATCGTATTATAATGCAGCAGTCATTTCCTGGGAAAGGAACACAGTTGCTTTGAAAATTACTTGTGCCGTCTGTTTTAAAATTAATGTATGACCACTATAATACTGCTAGTATAAAATAGTCTACACATGTCTAATAGGCAAGCATTGGTGTAATAAAGACATAATCAGGTCTTATCTCTTCTTAAGAACCATTTCCTGGTTTCTCTGCTGAGACTCATAGCATACAAAGCCTTGTGCTCCCAAATGGATTCTCCTCCTCCCAGGACAAACAAACACACATTTGAAAAACTGTGGGCAGGGTAAATTCCTTTTTATTTATAAAATGAAAAATTTGACAATAAAGCATCATTTATTGATGGATAACAAGAGATCAGACACCTCTCTCTTTATGACAATAAGCACAAAATATCAACTTTACACCATAGTCTTTACAGGAAAAATAATTTAAACATAGTAAAATCATTAAAGGAGCATTTATATAAAAAAGAATGGTATCAGCATTCGCATGGATATTACACATGCTTGATCTGACACAAATATATGCCATTGTTTATAAAAAGAAATATGTACCAAATACCATCAAAGACCTTGCAAATGTTTTAGGTTGAGTCCAGTTAATCTGACAGATCTAGGATGTATGTATAACCAGCTTATGGCTGAAGAAGTGATCCAGACTGTAGAGTTTGAGAGCTGCAGGCACAGAGCACTGCAGCCTCCTGTTGCTCCACTGAATTGTTACTGAAGGGGTTTTGTGACCACTAATGAAGATGTATTCTGCTCATCAATGCACAACGATTAAGCACAATAAGATAGTTTGGAGGTAAAAGTTAACATAAACATACAGATTGTGATACTTAGCAGAATAAGTTGTATTGCGTGAACATAGTAACAGCTGATGTTATTGTTCCCTGATATAGCCTGTGATGTTGACACTTATTTCTTACAAACGTTCCTGGTACTTCTCAGAGCTGATCATTTAACAACTGTAAACACCGGCTAGAAGATGTATGTGGCTTTATATTCTCTTTTTACAATCATTTAATACATCAGTCTTTAGTTGAACAGTATATTCTGCACTCGACTTCTGCAGTTTCTTTGGGCATGATGATTCATGTGCGTTCTTTTAAATCACATGTAGGTACGTGGCCTTGGTGTCGGTTCCAATGACGTTCTGTGCGGTACAGCGGTAGAACCCTGTGTCTCTGCTGGTAGGGTTCTGGATCACCAGGGATCCCTGGGGGCTCAGGTACCGGTTGCCATAGAGCCGGGCCTGGCCTGTGACCCGGAGCTGGGATTGGTCAGGCATCTCCCAGGTGATGGTTGCCCGCGGGGTTGCTATGGCATAGCAGGTGAGTTGCACAGCAACACCAGGCCGGGTGTAGGTGAGCGGAGGTGGGCCGTGGGGGATGCGAGGGGGATAGGCGATGACAATCACTGGAACTGTCAGGATAGACAAGTCGTCCTCACTGGTGGATCGACAGGAGTAGGTCCCCCGGTCAAACACAGACACCTCCTGTATTATCAGAGTCCCATCATCCAGGATTGAGTACCTACCCGTCCCTGCCGTCTGGCCCCGAGACATGACCACCCCACTGGGCAATGTCCAGGTCAGAGACTGAAGCTGGCTGGAGCCCCGAGCCGGGCAGGGTAACTGTAGATTCTCTCCGTTGATGATGCTGACCAGAGAGGCTGATCTGCTGATGACCACAGGCTTGTCCAAGATGACTCCCCTGCCTGTCTCTGGCACTGAGCCACTAGTTTGAGATGTGTCACCTCGGGCTGGGATTCCTGGCAGAGGTTTCTCTACAGTGACTGGGCCTCCTGAATGAGGTTTCTCTGTGGTGACTGGGCTCCCTTGTAGAGGTTTCTCTATGGTGACTGGGCTCCTTGGTAGAGGTTTCTCTATGGTGACTGGGCTCCTTGGTAGAGGTTTCTCTATGGTGACTGGGCTCCTTGGTAGAGGTTTCTCTATGGTGACTGGGCTCCTTGGTAGAGGTTTCTCTATGGTGACTGGGCTCCTTGGTAGAGGTTTCTCTATGGTGACTGGGCTCCCTGGTAGAGGTTTCTCTACGGTGACTGAGCCTCCTGAGTGAGGTTGTTCAATTGTGACCGGGTGTCTGGATTGGGGTGTCTCCTGGCGAGATTTGATTGTGGTGGATATTCTTTTGGGACCAGGCATCTCCTCTGTGACTGGGTTTTCTGGAAGAGATTCCTCTGTGCTAACTAGGTCTACTAGGTGAGGTTTTTTAGAGGTGACCGGGCCTCTTTCCTGTTTGTCTGATATCTCCAGATGCACCGTCATACGAACCTCACCCCCCTCGCTGCGAGCAACACACACCAACATGCCGCCATCGCCTGCCCTCAACCCCCTTAGCTCCAGGGTTCCATTACGGTGCACCGTGAGTCTGCTGCCATAATATGGTGCCGGGAGAACCCCGTTGCCAGGTAACAACCAGTACAGGCGAGGAAGAGGAAATCCCTGGGATGGACAGGGCAGAAAAACAGTCTGGCCTCTTACAGCTGAGACCCTCTGGTCCCCTACATTACTGACCCCATTATCATTGACCCCATTACCAGCACTGACCCCATTACCAGCACTGACCCCATTACCAGCGCTGACCCCATTACCACCACTGACCCTCGGATCTCTCCCTGCAGACTGGATGTTGGAAATCACTGCACCGATCCCACTAAGAACGGCTGTCTGTCGGTCTGCGCCATTAAGTCCCGCCCCCCTGACAGAGAAGCTGGGCTGGGTCACCATCAACTCCACCCCGATAACCCTGCTCGTCTCCCCCGCAGAGTTGCGGGCTCTGCAGGTGTAGTTTCCTCCGTCAGCCCCTGTAGCTGCTTGGATCACCAAGGACCCATCTGGCCTCACCACAACTGGCCCTGACCTTCCCACTGGGAGGACACGGTTATTTGGAGAGAGCCATGTGACCGTAGGAGCAGGCTCTCCTTTAGCCCCGCAGTTCAGAGACACCGTTGCCCCATATCGCACCTTGATTGCCTCATATTTGGCCATCGAGAAGATGGGAGGAGAGGCGAGGACTTTGACCATCACCCTCATGGTGTCCTTCCCCCACGGATTCTCAGCGTGGCAGACGTACTCCCCCTCCTCCCCCATCCCCACTGAGGGGAGGAACAGGGTTCCATTATCAAACACCACCAGTCGCCGCCTGCGCCCCTCTCTCTCATCCCCCTGCAACGACCCACTGCGGACAGAGGTTCCGTCCGGCAGGCTCCATCTCACAGCAGGGTGGGGTCGGCCGCTTGCCAGACAGTCCACCTTTAGAGCTGCGCCGTACGACACCCCCCTCTGACGGAGAGGCTGCTTTAGCTCAATCCTGGCGGGCTTTGTGATCACGGTAACCCGAAGGAGGCGGTAGTCGTCAGCCATCTTGTTTCGTGCAACGCATAAATAGTCCCCCCCGTCTTCCTCCGTCATTGACTGGATCTCCAGGGTTCCATTGCTGTGCACTTTCATTCTTTTGTCAAAACTGGAAACGCAACCCAGAGAGAGGAGGGGGTTAGATACAGCAGCACAAGATATGGTCATTAACCAACAGACAGATTACATGAAGCGTATCGGTAATCAATATTGACAAATACACACCTGTACTGGGCGTCCACTAGTTTCTTGCCGGGTACCCTCCACACCACTCTGGGCTCTGGATTGCCAGTTGCGGAACAGTGAAGGAGCAGAGAGTCACCATACATGACCAAAGAGCTGGACGGAGATGTGAAGAGGATCTGAGCCTTACTGAAGGAGGAGGCAGGCAGGACAGGAGGCTTAAGCACGGCTGGAGAAGGGAAACGATCTGAGTTGCCATTGACGGAAGAGGGGGTCATTTTATCTGTGGATACAACTACGCCCCCCCCAACTCCTCCTCCATTCACCTCCACCCTCACCATCCTCTTATCCCCGCCCACTGCATTAGTCGCCAGGCACTCGTAGCTCCCAGAGTCCTTAGCGGAAAGCTTGCGTATCAGCAGGGTGGCATTGGGGAGGACAAACAGGTTACCGTTGAGGAACTGAGAGGGGAGCAGCAGGGTGCCATCCGGGGTCCTCCAGCGGACGGAGGGAGCAGGGGCTCCGAGGGCAGAGCAGTGGGCATAGACAGGCATGCCAGCGGGCCGGGTCACCCTCTCCTCTCTGGGCTGCTGGATGGCAGGAGGGAGGGAGGAGACGTGGAGTCTGACTGACAGACTGCCAGCTCCTGCGGGGTTTGAGGCCACGCAGCGGTACAGCCCTCTGTCTACTGGGCCGGCTGCTATGATACGCAGAGTACCGTTAGGGAATATAGACACCCTGGGGTTAGGGACATGAGTCCGGTTTGGATGAGGATGAGGGGTCAGCACGGACTGGTCCGGTAGCACCCAGGACAGCAGAGGAACAGGCACCCCCTGAGCCCGACACTCCAACCTCACCTCGTCTCCCTGGTGCACTGTGGCCTCTCTGTGACTGGGTAGCTGAATACGTGGCGGGCGAGACCAGACTTCCAGGGTCACCATGGCTCGGTCCAGGCCCACTGAGTTCTGTGCACTGCAGATGTATGTCCCACGGTCCTGGACCTGTACACTCCTGATGAACAGGGTTCCGTTGGGTAGAACCTGGAAACGCTCTGCCTTGGAATCCAGTGACATCACAGCCCCTGGGACAGAAACAAATACGTAGTGCGTAAGGGTGACGGTGTTGAGTCCACTGTGTTGGCAACGACGCGTGTCTTGTGTCTAGAACTGAGAGAGTGTGTCCTACCTGTGGAGACCTTGGTCCAAGTGATAGTAGGAGGAGGCTGTCCAATGGCCTCGCAGGGCAGGAGGGCGTCACTCTCAGCTGGAACGGACATGGGGCGCACGTGTGGGGGAGCGATACGAGGCCGGACACGCAGAGTGGGGGTCAGAGGGGGACGCTGCACATTCACACTACGGTCTAAAGAGGGGGGAGGGGGGCGAGGGGGGGTGGAGGCGGGGTTGAGCCTGATCTTACTGGGTGTGGAGATTTTGGGGGTGCTGGAGGAAACTCCAGTGGTGGGAATCGCAGGGGTAGGGGTCTCTGAAATGCCTGGGTGAAGACGCTTGGGGATGGCAGGGTTTGGAAGAGAGGGTGCGTGTTTAATAGCGGGCGGGGTTTGCAAAGGAGTTCTGACTGGGTCAGGCCTGTGGTAGACATAGGGGTGCCGACTGCTGGGGTGTTGTGGGTAGGTGGGGAATGATGGGGAGTGGTAGCGACTATGTGAGCCTGGAATGACATTTAGCCCAGGGTTCCTCCATACTGTTGCAGTAGGTTTAGTAGTAGTAGTGGGAATTGTAGTTTGAGTTGTTTGAATAGTAGTTGTTGTAGGAATGGTAGCTGTAGTTGATGTAGTTGTAGTTATAGTCGTCGTAGTTGTAGGACTAGTAGTTGAAGGATTAGTTGTTGTAGTTGTAGGACTGGTAGTTGTAGGATTAGTTGTAGTTGTAGGACTGGTAGTTGAAGGATTAGTTGTTGTAGTTGTAGGACTGGTAGTTGTAGGATTAGTTGTTGTAGTTGTAGGACTGGTAGTTGAAGGATTAGTTGTTGTAGTTGTAGGACTGGTAGTTGAAGGATTAGTTGTTGTAGTTGTAGGACTGGTAGTTGAAGGATTAGTTGTTGTAGTTGTAGGACTGGTAGTTGTAGGATTAGTAGTTGTAGTTGTAGGAAGAGTAGTTGTAGGAATGGGATTTGTAGCTGCAGTTGTAGAAATAGTTGTGGGGGAAGTTCTAACAGAAACGATGACTGCTGTGGAAGGTACTGTATCTGATGTGGTTGGGGGCAGGGGTTGTTTTGTAGATAAAAGGGAGCTGTCTATTTTTAAGCCTTGCTGTCTCTCTCCTGGTTCATTGGGCGTTACAGGGACTAGTTCTATCTCACTGGGTGCTTCCTCAGTCACTGGGAAGACTGCTTCTATCTCAGTGGGTTCCTCATCAGGAGCTGGGTAGAGTGGGTCTACCTCAATGGGTTTTCCATCAGGAGCTGGGTAGAGTGGTTCTACCTCATTGGATTCATCATCAGTGTCTGGGTAGAGTGGTTCTATTTTATTGGGCTCTTCCTCAAGGGCCGGTGGTCCTACCTCCCTGTGTTCTTCATCAGTGGCCAGTGGATGTACCTCATTGGGTTCTATTTCACAGGGTTCTTCATCAGTACTAGTAGGTGTTGTTTCACCTGGTACGGTTCTAGTACGAGGAGGAGATGATTTGACATTATCTGGGTTGCGTTGGTTAAAGACAGAAAAGTCCTTCTCATTATTAGTAGCCAAGACCTGACCCTCTCTTTCAGCACACCCCTGTCCCCCTGTGAGACTATGTGTGACTGTGTGTGTGTGTCTGGCACTGTGTGTGACTGTGTGTGTTTGTCTGGCACTGTGTGTGTTGCTGTCAGGGAGCCAAGCAGCAGTGTTTGCTGAGTGAGTCATTCTGTCTGTGTGTGTCTGGGGGGTACGAGGGGAGACAGACGCCCTTGATGGAGCAGTGATCCTAGTAGAGGACGGAGCAGCAGTTGAAGTGGTTATAAAAGTGGTTATAGAAGTGGTTATAAAAGTGGTTATAGCAGGTGCTGGCAGTTCTCCTGGTTCTGTAACTGCTGAACTCGTGATAGTCGGACTTAGTGTATTCAGGCGAGAAGTCGGACCTGGGGTGCTCTGGCGCGGGGTGGGTCGTACTCTGGGTCTGTTGATACGTCTCCTCTGGCCAGGTCTTCTCCTGGCATTCCAGGGGGTTCTGGGCCGTGACGGTACAGAGTTGGAGAACATTACCTGTTTGTGGTTTGCCAATTCAGTCCTCTCCTTCTCACCCACAGGAGTAACACTCTGTCTCCTCTCTTCTGTGATAATGTCATTGATGCTGGAGGATGGCTCTGTGCTTTTAGGAAAACTGTCTATCTCAGTTCCTGTGTTTGTGTTTGACTGTGGGGTCTGGGGGATGTTATTGGTCTGACCCGAAGATTTTGGTGTCTCTGTGTCCACTTTATCCTTTGTTAGAAGGTCTGGGAAAAGTGATGTTTGGACTGTGTTCAACCCCTCTTCCTGTAGACTTGGGTTATCTATGGAGGAACCCTCCACAGCATCAGCATTGGACTCCAATACCGGACGTCGAGGGGGTTTTCTTCCCCCTGTTAACTGTGGTGTGGTCTTTGGCAGTGTGCTATCTGGCTGTGTGGTGTCTGGCTGTATTCTGTTTGGCTGTTCACTTTCTGGGTGTGTGCCAGACGGGGCTGAGGTGGTGGTAAGCACTGTAGTTGCGGGTGATATATACAGTGAGTCTGTGATTTTAGGGGCCGTCCTTTCACGTATCTTAATCAGGAGGTCGGCCCATTTCTGAGGGTCTATCTTGTGTTTGGCCAGGTTAAATTTCCGCCGGCCCTCCAGCCTGTTCCTCCTCTGCTCCACAGGGGAGCCCCTACTCAGTGGCCTCCTGCCTTTTTGGAGGGATGCGCCTCCCTCCACCTTCACTGTGTGTGATCTAACGGGAGGTTGTCTTGTCTGGGGAAATTGGGGTTTGGGACCTCTTTTTCCTGTGGACCCTGCCCTACTGGGTAGTATGTTCTCTCCCTCCCCCTTGTCATCCCCTGATCCCCAACCTTCAGCCTCCTCGCCCCTTAGATGGGTTGACACCCTGTTGGACACCCTCACCACAGGCTGAGGCCTCATGGGATATTTGCTTCGTGGTGAGGTGGCAGATAGATGCGAGGTGAGAGTCAGTGTGGTGGAGAGCGAGGTGGCGCCGAGCTGGTTCACCGCAACGCACCGGTAGAGCCCTGCATCGTCCAGCCCAGGGAGGGGGAGGGACAAGGTACCATTGGCCAGGACAGTCACCCCTGCCTTGCCCCTTCTCCTGCCTTTGTTCCTACACCCTACCACTCCTCCACTAGGGAGAACCCAATATACCTCAACCCTCGGGGAACCCGACACCTCACACGGTAGACTGACAGGGACTCCAACTAGTCCAGTCACAGCAGGGCCTAGCTCCTCCCCTGGGGGAGGTTTGGATGATTCTACCACCGCCAAACGGACAGGGAGAACATCAACATCTCCCCCCAGTCGTGCCACGCAGTAGTACAGTCCAGCATCAGAGTGATCCACTCTCTGAAGGAGCAGACCCTGGGCAGACACCTGGACCCTACCATTTGAGCTGCGGAAAGGGGAGGAGACTGTAGAACCATCCGGCAACACCCACTGGAGCCTGGGGTCTCCAGAGTTTAGGTTTGCACTGGCGCTGAGTACAGGGCAAGGTAAGTGGACCTGGTTGCCTTCGGCTGCCGTAAAAGCTGTGCGTGTGTTGCTGGTCTGGATGATGACCCAGGGGTGTGGGAATGGGGGGTCTGGGGGGGCAGACACAAGGGTGGACAGGATCAGTTTAACCTTGTGGGCGCTGGACTGCACTCTGTTTAGCTGGAGACTGATATGTGTCTGCAGCAACCAGGCAGGCTTGGCTTGGAGACTGGCTTGGACCCCTGTATGGTAGTAGCCCTCCCTCTCAGCTGTCTGTCTATACCTGAAGGACACGAAAGCACAGACATGATCTATGTTTAGGGGTTGAGCTAAATTATACAGTCAAAATAACTCAGGAATGTTTCTGGAATTCCATACCTGTAGGCAAGTCTTGGGGTCTTCCTCAACATGATCTCTCTCTGCAGCCTGACAGGCATCTCGCTGTAGTAGGCCAGCAGCCTCCATAGCCTTTCGTAGCGGGATGTGTCCACCTCGCAGTCCAGGGAGACAGAGAGGGGGAGGGAGATAGGGGTGGAGGAGGAGGCGAGCTGTGGTGGGGTGATGTCAGGCGTCTCTGAGGAGTGCGTGATGTTACACTTCAGGTCAACTGAATTCCCCTGTTGGTCGGACATCTCCAGGGAGACGTGGCCTAAAGCCTCTCTGAAGGCTTCTATTTGTTGGATTTCGCCATCCTCCTGAGACAAGGCTCTGGGGTTGGTGGTGATTGCAGGCAGGGTGCAGGACAGGTTTTCCTGTTGCAAAAGGCCTTGCTTCTTCAGGTGATTGGGAGATGCACAGACCGGGCACTGTGTCCCTAGACATTTCAGCACCCCTGAGAAAGAAGAGAAGAATCCGCATTTCCTCACCAAAATAAGCATCCCAACTGCAGTGACTGTAATGGTGACTCAGGTTAGGAGTTAGTGTGGCGTGATAGTCACCTGGGTGAGAAATTATCCAGGCCTGCAGCCAAGCCATGCTGCAGTCGCAGGTCCAGGGGTTAGTCTGCAGAGCCAGGGACTCCAGAAGAGGGGCGCTCCTCAGTGTGTCTCTTGGTAGAGCAGTCAGACTGTTGTTTGACACATCCAGGTGCCTGGGAAGAGCAGGGGATAGTCCAGTCACAAATGACTAAGTGTTAACTGGTGAATAAATGAACAATAGACACCAATATTGACATTTCTCTAACTGAAATACATGCCACATAGCGAAGCTGTTTTCAACCAGAACGTTTTAATGGGGTGCGCCTCTTTAAGGCTGTAGAAAAGCCACCTGAGGGTGGAGTAGCAGAAGGTCTGCAGCAGGGACAGGGTACAGAAGGCCTGGGGGTGCAGCTGGTGGAGCCGGTTCCCCTGCAGCCGGATCAGCCTGAGGTTAGGGAGCTGTAGCAGGGCCCGGGGGTGGAGGAACTGCAGTCGGTTGTGATCCAGGTGGAGGCGCAATAGAGAGGACAGGCCTGAGAAGTTCTCTGCCGAGATCTCCCTCAGCTTGTTATAGCTCATCTTCAAGACCTGGAAAAAATTTGCATTGAAAACACATCGCAGAAACTCCACCAGCTATAAGCAACAACATAATGTAATTGCAGAGCTCAATGAAACAATATATATTCACTTCCAATGAACTTATTGAACCCCTTTAAAGCCTTGTTACCTGTAGGGAGGACAGATCTCTGAACACTCCATCTAGAATCTCATGGATATCGTTCCCGTGAAGCATCAGCAGCTCCAGCCTCTTCAGACCAGCCAGTGATCTTTCTGGGATCGTGCTGATACTGTTGAACCTAGCAGGGACCAGAGAGACGCTGCACTAGCCAAAATAATTCATTTGAAATATGTTTGTGTGTGTGTTTTGCCTCATCCCGTCAACAGTAAAAATGGCAAACACTAGGCTCAAACCCAGCAGCCTCTGAGAGATAGAGGTAGTGACTTACTCCAATCAGCCACTGGCTCATTGGCATCAACAACCCCAAACCTTCGCCCTTACCACAGGCTTAAATACATCATAACAAGTCCCCTCTCCCACCAACCCTGCCTGTATTCCCGAGCCCATATCCCACCCCAGCCTTATGGCAAAACGAAATTCACACCTAATCACCCTGTGGAGCATGCAGATGACAGACATGAGGGGAAGGCGCCAAAACAGAAATTAAGCCAGATTTTAACACAGTTGGCGCAGACAGGTCTATAGCAAAAGCACTAGCAAATCAATCCAAAACAGCATTCACAAATAAATCACCTTAGTATGCCTTGTGACATGATAAAAAGGGTTGGTCTTGTAAAAGTCATGAAAACATGTTGTGTGGGTGCATGTGTGTGTGTGTGTGTATTGTTGTGTTCAGGCCTTACCCTAGGTTGATGTGTAGTGTGTGTTCTGGTATGGGTTGTGGTATGGTTAGCAAAGATCTGAAGGTGCAGTGTAGCTCTGTGGGCTGGTAGCAGGAGCAGGACCGCGGACACGCAGCACCAGGAGACAACAGGATCAACAAAACCACCACAGCCAAGGACACACTGGGAACCATCTTCACCGGTAGGGCCGCTCACTGCTGATAAAGAAAACACAGTCACTGAAGTAGCAGCTAAAACGCGGCTTCAGTTTCTACATTCCTTAACGCTGGGTAAACAATTGTGTTCAATTGGCAAGTGTTCCGCAGAGGGCATGATGATACTGACACTCTGGGCGCGTGCAGACATTACCGTGCAAATAAATTATACCGTTCTGAGCAGCAGTGCGAACGACTACGCTGCCTTTGACACTGCTTTGTCATTTCGAGGTATGTGGCTGAATGACAACAGTTGTTCGCATAGGAAAATAATGAGCTATAAAGTGAGCAAGTAAGAATTTACAGTAGCAGAGCAGCACTGCAACAGCGCCAATTCTTTCCAGTTGTTTTACGCGCGTGTCGGCATTATAGAACCTGCCTTCTAATAATCCACAGGCGAGCGGTTTACAATCGTCCTCTGACTATTAACACTTCAACTACTGACCGCTATAATCTCTTTGACTGACTGAAAAACCAGCTGTCACAAGGAGTGATGAAATTGAAGACAAGCATGTTTTTTCGTCGGTGCGTAAATGCGTTACATTACTTTACAACAGATGGATGTACTTAAACAAAGTTAAGAGCATCTGCAGGTAATTTAACAGAAGTATTAATATTAGCTATAGGCTATAATAACTTTTGATGAACGTCAGCTGAGAATTATAATTTTCCATTTACCTTTCAATCCTCCTTCAAATCGAAGAGATCAAGATTTTTCATTTCCGTATAGTCCACTTTCCATCAAGTGCAAATTCGTATCCAAAGGACGATTTAGCAACGGAGCAAATTCTAAAACAAAAGCCTTATAATTTACGAACTGCAAAAACTAGGTTGGTTTCATATAATATTGGCGTTCAAAACATTTGACTTTCAACAGCCTACAACTGTGTCCAGCAAAAATTTGGAGAAATATGTGTATCCTACAAAATACCGTGGCTACTTGAAATAATTGTCAAAAATTCTTTCTACGAAATAACGAAAATATGTTTGGTTTTCATAGTATTCAAACAAAGCACGTCTGCAGCTAGCTGAAAACGATTCTGGATCAGAAAGAATGAATAAGAAAAAAATTGTGAAAGCGTCTCCTCTCACCAGAGGTGGGGGTCTGAGTGGGTGACGCTTGGAGAGGAGAGCAGTAGAGCCGAGGAAGGGCTGTGCTGGAAAACTTAATTCTGGAAGGCAAAATTCTAACACAAACCCTAAATAACTGGAGCCTTGCTGTCTTTTTTTTGAAACTGTTGAATATGTTTGTATCTGTTATGTTTAACTGAGTAACAAATGCGATCTTCAATAGTGCAAAAAAAATCACAGTGTAGCTTAAAACATTTTTTAAATAATAACATCTCCCAGTGGATTATATCTGGAATGGAGAGTGAGACTTTATCCTTGGTCTATATGTAATTAGCTGGCTTGGTACATTGTGCATTGCTAGCATATTGTTCACTAAAACCACAGCCACCTGAGAATGAGAGGTGGCTGGAATGATGGATTGGTAGGTAGTATTGAGCAGCTACTGTATGAGTGCAGTGGCCAGGGTTATATTGTGATAGTTATTCTATGGGGGTCTGATAGAGGGAGGGTTCTGACAGGTGTGTGTGTGTGTGTGTGTGTGTGTGTGTGTGTGTGTGAGGGGGGGGGGTGTCTGTGTGGGGGTCTATATGTGTTGCTGGGGTGGTCCTACACCCTAACACCTACACCCTCACACCTCAAGAGCTATAAGGGGAAACTGGCTGTGGGGAAATAGTCAAGAGTTCCCAGCTGTTGTTCTCAGAGTCTGGGAAAGGTGGCTGTGTTCTCTTTTTTTCTCTGGCCCATCTCTGAGTTTCTCTCTCTAGCTCTGTCTCCCCCTCTGAGTTCTGCTGGAGATATCAGACATTCTGCCTGATCTGCTGTTCCAGTGTCACCCATCCAGCTAGGCTGTGGAAGCCATTAGGCCCAAACCCATGAGAGATCCACTCTGTCCCGTGCAGTTACATTGCAGCCACACAGAGCCCATAGCCCCACTCAGCTCAACACATTCCCAATGTGAGGTTTGCAACATAATGCTGCTAGAATTTATTTTAGTGTCTGACTGTCTCGCCTGCATCCTGTAATGGAATGATGTCAACAGAGCAGAGCAGTGGCACAGAAAGCTATAAGTATGGGCTCATTCCCCTCTGAGATGTTTCTGGGCATTGTCTGAGTCAGTAGTTTGTGATACTTCATACTGGGCATGGTCCGAAGCCGTCATTTCTAGGGTAAGCCTATAGAATCTTATTTTATTGCCTGGGGTATGGTCAGAACCACAACCCTGTTAAGTCATTTTAAAGTCAACATGGATTTGAATGATGAGCTAAACGTACTGAGATAATGAACCTGGTCACAGGCTTATAACTGTAACTGGATTGGGGGGTCAGGGAGACGGACAGCTGGGCCAGCGGTCTGAGTGGTTCAGTGGGGTCAAGGCTGGCTAATCTGGTCGGGGAAGGGATATGGGTTGGAAGTCTGGGGGTCAGGGGCCAGGTTAGTAGGGGGTCAGGCTGGTCAGGGGTTTCAGTGGCTTGGGGCAGGGGGGGACATTTTGCCTGGGGTGAAGTCAGAGTGTTGGGACAGGGAAGGAGTAGGGGGAACAGACTAGAGATCTGCCTCGGGGCCTCTGGCTCCATGGGGTAAGGCTTCATTTGGTCATGGCCTCCTCCTTCACACAGTCTTAAATCAACATGACAAAGCCTAGTTACACATAACAGAACCGAGAGCCTCTGGGCTACAGCCGGCACATTGATTCATACTGACAGTACTAACATGACAATAAAGCATTGGTCACAGTTACAAAGCAGGTTGAAAAGCTTGGGAGTAACTCGTCTCCGTTGTCTATTTTTGGGGGGCTGAGTCTAACTACAGGTGCAGGATCTTAATTTGAGCCAGTCTCCTACAGCAGGAAAAAAATCCTGCATCGACGGTATGTGAATTATAAAGTGGATTATAGTGAATAGGTGTTTTTGTACATGTTGATACTTGTTTTGGTAAGGGAAAACTTAAAAGTACAAGTAACAATTTTTGTCCTACATTTAAGTCCTTTGAAAGCTAAAATAAACTGCACATTTAATAGATCTCCTACCAATGGGTGATCAAATTAAGATCCTATTGTAAAAATCTGTCTTTTCAGTTTGACATTTGCCATCGTTAAGAAAATAAACATTTCCCACTGAGTTAGTCAACACTTCACTAGTTGGTTTGAAAAGAATGCTGTTAATAAGGATACTTTAATGTGTGTCATTTAGCGATCTAGTTCACAGGGACATGTTAGAGAAGTGTGGTCTAAATAGAAAAACAAACCAAGGAGTTTCCTGGGCTCTGTTGTGGCCTACAGATGTAGGATATACAACAGATTCAGTCTATAGGACAGAAGTTCAGCAGAAACCAAACCAGCATTTTATTGTTACTGAGATATTGTGCTGAAGTCTTGATCTAATTATGCAGATTGAAGAGAAAATTTTGAAGTATTTCCTTTATGACATGAAAAGGATTCCAGCTCTTATAAACTAAATGGAGGCCTGGATATTGTGGCCATATTAACAGAGTATTATGACATTTGGGAATATAGTCAGAAAAGTCAGAAGTGATTTCCCAGAGGCTGAAACAGCCTTCCATTACTGAAACACTGAAACGGTGTTACAGTGAAACACTGAAAAACACAGAATGACAAATGAGGACAGCACCAATAAGAGTTACAATGAGTTAAACAAGTTCCCCCATTCCAATGACCTAGCAATGCTTTATTCACTGTTGTGGATGTATCAGAGATGATGACATTAAGACAGACATTTTAGCAGTGGGGAACCACCAGGGCCATCTACACCTTCAGTGAAGACCTAAGGATTGATACAAATGCATATATCATACATATTAAAATGTTGTGTTATTACATTACTTTTTTATTGATTCAGTCTTTTTTCTCTTACATTTAATAGCCTTCCTATTTAATTTTTTTCAGTTTTTGTTGTAAGTAGAAGGGTTAATAGAGAAAACAATACCCAATCCAAATTTTTTTTTGGTGGTGTGTGGGTAGACAAAATATGCCTTCAAGATTTAGCTATGCTTTCAAGATTTGGACAGAATGTCTTTGCACCTGCCATTCAACTCGATTAGAGCAGCGTTTAGGACAGTAGAATCAACCAATCACAAATTGATATGCAATGGGTTGGGCTGTTTTGCAGGACTCTAATAATGTGCCCAGAAATACATCACTAACTGAGGGCGAATAGCTAGCATTTGCCTTGTTGCAGCTGCTCCAGCAGGTTTTTTTAACAATTATGTTGGCTAATGTGTTAACATCGGTCTTTCAGAAAATATACTTTTTTGCAAGAGGTTACTTTTCAAGTTATTATCACCCGATCAGTATCAGAATTATTTTTTCTCGCTTGCTGGTAGCTATCAGTGAAAATTATATGTGACTGCACAAGACTGACCGTGTTCCACTTGAACTTGAGTGTTGAACTTGATCATTTATGTTTGCAATGGCATATAATATCTGTACATTTCGATTTCAAAATTTGTTTTGCATTGTCATGATTGGTGCTTATTGGCTTTTTACATCCATTGAATTGAATGGAAAGCTTTTTTAATTTGCTCTTTAATTAGGCAACTTTTGTACAATCGTCCTGATAAGTCAGTTTTATTAAATGTGTCTAGCCTACATGGAATGGATATGATTACTGTTACTTTGGGACTCATAATTGGTGCCCATTACTGTTTTGGTTTTGTTAGTACATGTGTACACTACCTTGGTTTGTGGTCTTGTTGGTGTTACAAGTTCACATTATTCTGAGCTGGTGGGATCCTTCCACTCATCACTCACTGAGCACTCCACACCAGGCACTTAGCCGTCATTTCCCTGCTACACAAAAAATCGTAGTAGTTTATCTGAGAAAAAGCTCTCAAAATTTCCTCTGCAAGTTGTATGCTATCCTGTTAATTAGGCAAACTGCTTCAATGCTCTGCGCTCCAACCAAACTACGCCTGCTCCAGGCTATCCCCACTGTGCTCATACTCTGGCTAAGGCCTTTTGGAATAATTTAGGATGTCATCAAACAGCATTTATTCTGGCATTAGAGCTAGAAAGTAAAGTAAATGAGTGATTCTGGGATTTTTCTTGATTATTCAGTGCAACACAATGTTTTAGTGGATATTTCATTCCACAGAAGGCCTAGCCACGGTTCGCCACTGCATTTTAGGCAGTTGTGTTTTCAGCCAAGTATTGCTTCTCTGCTCACCGCCATGAATGACACCACAGATAGGTTTCATAGGGTCTGACCATCTGTTTAATGTCCATAATGAAATAATTACATGACTTTTCACAGCAACGGCATCTGCCTCAACATGTGATATCAGTGATATAGTAACAGGCATATTAGTATCTGTAATTGGGACCGACACGGTGTGTCCTTGTGTCCAAGCTAATGTACAGATTCAGCTGAGCGGCTGACACAGCTGATGGGTTCATATGATCACCAAGAACAACAGGAAGCCTCACAAAAAGATCTGCTGGTAACACCAGCCAACCTATCATACAGAGAACAAAGCAATGCTGTCATACTTTCGGCTCCTCAAAGGGTCTGTCTAAAAACCCTGACGAGTCGAATGCATTGAACTCATTATAAGTCTGTTCCCCAGTCTGGTGGTTTCATCCTGCTCTAGATGCTTGCTTGCTACAGTCCATCCCATAAGACGGATCAGTTGGGTAAACGAGGTCTGTTCCGTGTAGACGGAGGGCTGTAAAAGCTAGAACACTATGCAGAGGTGGAAGGCAAGATGTCAAATACAGCCACATCTTTCTCAGGATAGGGATGGAGAGGTTGGTGGGGGGAGTGTGAGAGGTGTGTGGACTTGGGAAGTTCTGTTCCATGCGTTACATTAGGGTGCTTTGCTGTGGCCCCAGGACCTGACCTGTTTGAAAGGTGAAACACAGTAAAAACTCACAGAAAACACAGGTAACCGTGTGTTCAGCAACATATTAACAGGCAGGGACAGTATGTGTTCTGCACATTAACACATGATGCCATGGAACAAACACTCAAACATGCATGGAGGGGCAGAATGCAACCTCAACCCCTAATCTCCAGCCTTAACCCCTAACCTCCAAGGGGAAAGATGCAGGCAGGAGCAGACACCAAAGTAACACCTCATTTC
>JACXGI010002937.1:0-67786 GCA_016801175.1 Esox masquinongy
GACTGAGCGACTGACTGAGCGACTGACTGAGCGACTGACTGAGCGACTGACTGACTGACTGACTGACTGCACCTTGTTAAATAGCGTAGTGGTTAGAGATGTGGACCTGTAAACTATAGGTCCTGAATTCGTATCTCCTCGCAGGCGAAGCGAAGTACCCATTATGAATTATTCTGTATAGACGAAAACTTTGCTGGCTAAAACCTTCAGTATCTACATTATCGTAAGGCTGTAATAAAACAGTTTACGGTTATATTGCGACTGTTTCTGGTGGATTTTCGAAGTACGCATCCGTGCATGCGTTTTGGGTCAGGATAGACAAACACATTTGCTGGCTACAACATACATTAGTTACGTTATAGTAAGCCTTAACTTAAACTGTATACGGTTATATTGCGACTGTTTCTGACATGGAAAAGTTCATCTTCAGTCTCACTAGCAATTGGTCAATTCTTATGATTATTCCTAGGAAGTTAGTAGATACTATTAAGCCTATTACTGACTAATAAGCTGTTAAAACGACCAGTGGCAAAAGCAATACAGTTCATAGATGCTATGGTGGAGGTAAACTTAATAAGAAACGTTAGTCAGTGTAACACAATTCTCAATGGAGTCTAGCGACTGCTGAAACATGTAAAGCCGTGGCGTAGTGGTTAAAGACAGTGCCTCTGTGGAAATGTGGAAGACCTAAGTTCGAATTTATTGGGAGCAACGACATTTATGAATTATTTCTGGTAGATTCCACAATTCTCTTGTCTTTTCACTTGATGAAAAAGTTAGTTATTGTCGCCTTTATTGATAGTTATTGTATAAATGTCATTCACGAATGAAAGAAAAAAGTAAGTTGTTTTGCCATGAAATGAAATAGCTTTGGCAGACTCGCTAGCAATTGCTCAATTCTTATGACTATTCCAGTAAGTTAGTAGATACCGGTAAAGCTTATTACTGGCTAATACGCTGCTAAAATGGCCAGTGGCAAACGGCATACATAGACGCTATTTGTGGTGGAGGTAAACTTAGTAAGAAACGTTAGTCAGTTTAACTGTATCAATGTCATTCACAAATGGCCAATTAACTATTAAAACGGCCAGTGGCAAAAGAGGATTTCTCCAGGATAGAGACAAGAAATATACAGCTCCGTGGTGTAGTGGTTAACGACACAGCCTTTCACGTGGGCGACCTGGGTTCGAATCTCGAGATGGCAACACTTTCTATTGCGGGCCGGCTGAACTAGGCTTGCCTGGTTTCTTGTTTATATATATATATATATCTTTTCGCTTTACTTGGTGAAAGATTTTCTTTCACCGCCCAATGATTTGCTTACTTTTTTAGATCGAAGAACAATCATTTTCAGATATGTAGTTTGTTACAAAATGCATTAAAATATCTCACATCCACACTGCAAAAACAATAATTGGTGGGAGTGACCATTCTCCCAGTAATTAAAAATGCAGGCGATCAAATAATTAGGACAGGTCAAATGTAACCTATTTGAATGGCCATTTCACACTCTTAACATAATTCAAGTCTACTTTATTTGGCTGTATGTTGGATTTGTTTACACTTAAAAGGTCCTGGTGTTATTTTTAAGCATTTTGAACGATTTGTTCAGGAGCCAAATCAGCCCGCTTTTTTCTGGCGAACATAGCCAAAAGAGCTCGCTCACCAAAAAAAATCTGAATGCCTGTCACTAGTTGTCAGCTGGCCTACCTGGTTGAATAAAGGTGAAAACGGTGTCTCTCTCCCAGGTGTTGGACACTATCCTTGCTAAGTGCGGTCTCCAGTGTGAAGGAGCTCCAGCCACTGAGCCCCTGAAGCTCAACTCACACGGGCGACCCAGCGCCATGACCATGAGTCAGCAGGTAATGTTAACACATCCTGCTCTTCTTATACTGTGTACAGACCACAATTATACAGTAGAATAGTCAGTCTGAGAGAGGTGTCTTTTTTAAAACATGTCCGCTGCAATTTAAAACCCTCTCTTACGTGAGCCGCGGTTGTTAGGGGGGAGTCATTACTGTTTGTTGATACTGGTTGAGACCGGTTCTAACTGGTTTTGCACTCAATTCCATCTCCTCAATGCATTAGAGTTCTTAGTAAGAGAGTGACTGGTTGTAACTTTTTACTGGTTCTGACCGGTTGGGCCTCCTCTTCTAGGACCTTGTGGACATGGTTCTGTATCTGTGTGACAGCTGCTCCACCATCCAGGCCTTCCTGGACATCTTCCCTGCTGCCTGCTCCACTTTCCACTGTCACAGCTTCCTCAACAGGTGACCAGGGTAACACAATGCAGAGAACAAGGCTTGTTTCTCACCTCTAGTCATCCCTAGTAGTGGTCTGTGGTCCAACAGAATCTGGAGTCTATAGTTTAGTTTTGTCAGATCTTGTTAAAAATGAATGGCCAATTCACCTTTATGTTACATCAAGCCAAATATGGAGTTGATTTCTGGTGATTAGGAGACCATTGTTTTATTCCATTATTGTTGTTAGTTTAAGCGACTGATATTTATTCCTTTCAGACTAGCCTCATTCTACGAGGTGGCTGTGCCTGACTTGGAGAAGGCTGTGAGGAAGAGAAACTTTGACAACAAGAGGTATGTTTCCGCTTGTGTGTGTGTTTGTAATCGTATTACTATCAAATTGAGAACCAATTTGAGTTTGAATTTGATATTTAACTGGGGATGTTTTGGTCGGTCCTCACATACACAAAACATTTTTTAGGTTTAGGGAACATGTTTTTTTGTTCTCTGGTCCACACAAGGACTTATACAGAACTGTGTGTGTATGACCTCTCATAGCATGCACTGTCTATGTACTGTGCGTGCGTGCGTGCGTGCGTGTGTGTATAATGTGACTGACCCGTCTGCTAGTCTGCAGGAGGACCTGTGGAAGAGGGTGTGTCACTCTCGGAGAAGGATGTTGGAGACGGCTCACCTGATGCTACAACACACTTGTTTACAACCCATACTGGAAGGGTGAGAATACAACATCTGTCTCGCCCTCCGGCCATCTACCTGTATTTATCAGCGGAACAATATGGAAATGTATACTCTAACCTTTGTCACTCTTTCTGCTAGTTGAATACAACTCTTGATTTTCCTGTCTATTTCTGTATTTATTGACCTAACCATGCTGTTTTAGGAAAACCTAAGTTCCCTGAAACACAGTTACAGTGGTTATCGCATCTTGCTCTTAGCCTTTTCTCAGCCTTTGAATGTTGGCTTCCTTCTGTTTTCAGCTCCGAGAACATTCAGATGTTTGTGGAGGAACTTCTGCAGCACTTTACTTCTTTCTTACCGGAGAAGAGGTACAATAATTGTTTTATCTTATTTGTCATAAACCAGTGTTCATTTTGTCACCTAGTTTAGTCTTACATAGGGCTTATTTATATTAGGGGAGTGAGATTAAAACGTTAGACTTAGTTTGCATAATAATTTCATAGCACTTGAATTTACATCGGCATGTTCAAGAAGTATTACACTATCGATCAGTTCAGTCGTGTGAAATTCGATATGCATGTGCGCAATGCACAGAATCTTGATACAGTTCTAACACAGTTGTGTTCACACTTTCAAACCTACCGGCAGGAGCTCAATTTAAAGGTGGCATCTTGAGCTATCGATATCTGCTAGTTTACATAATATAATAATCTAGAGTCTCAAGTCTTCAGTATGCCTGATTACAAAGCTGCCATAAATGCCTTCAACCAATCATTAACGTCAGCCCCAGACCACAGCACATGTCCCTAAAACAACCATTCACAGTTGGCCTATAGGGAGTGACATTACTGATTAAAATGTGATGGTTTGATGCTAGCAAATCAAACCCTTTGATTTTATCTGGTCCAGCTTGCTAATGGCTTGCAGTACTTTTAGAAAATGTTTTATAACAATGAAAAAGTTTCAGTGAAGCAAGATATGGTTTGTTCCGTCCACAGCCCATGCAGTATATACAATAAAAACTCAGCTGTACTGTGTGCTCGGATTCAACGTGAATCATGCGTTTCTCAACTTTGACCATATCTTCCGCTTGGGTGGGAGTGTCTGGAAGGGAGGTTAACCAATCAGTATTCTTGACTGACCTAATTTATGCTGGAGTGTTGTCTTGTGATTATCCTGCTGCTCTTGTGTGACGGATGGGACTTTAAGGAGAATGTTTGTTTGCTATTCATCCTTGTCTGTCTCTCTGTCAGGTTCCTAGCGGACTATGATGAGCAATTCCCTGTTGCTGACGACGTTAGTCTTCTACAGCAGGCTTTCCCTCTAATGTATCCTCTAGCCGCGTACTATCAATGACTCATCGACTTTGCGGACAACCTCTTAGGGGGAAATTGTGTTTATCACGATTGTGATACATGGTTGTCTCACCTAGCTATTGTAATGCTTATGTAATACTCCCCATTGAGAGCAAAGTGTACATCATAAAGCAGTGGTTCTAAAACCTCTCCCTATGAACCTCCAGGCGTCTCGGCTTTTTGTTGGATGATCATTTTTCGACCAGTTGATTCAGGTGCGCTGACTTTGTGTTACGTCTACTTTGTGGAACAGCTGGGGTTCCCCAGAAAGGTATGAGTGCCATTATCTTTGGGCCTCTAGCACCCTTTCCTACAGCACCACCTGTGGCCTTTCCTTAACTCTCGCTCCTTGTCAGAGACGAGACCAGGACCTCCTATCTGCTCCAAGGGGTGGCTGATGCCTGGGACAGTGTAGGCCGCAGGCGGACCCAGGCCAGGCCCCAGCAGACGTCCTCCACCGAGGGCCTGGCCATCCCGGGGGCGGAGGGTGGAGCTGGGGCCTGGGGTGGAGAGATGGGCGTCAGAGAGCCGGGAGAAGGGGGGGAGAGCCCCAGAGGAGCAGAGGCAGCGCGGGATATGCCCCATAAAGGAGACAACGTGAGTTCTGACTGCCAGATGGCAGTTTGAGGCTAATGTCTAGCCTGAGCTAGCCCGTTGGGACCAGTCCGAGCGAGGCGTTCACTATTGTTTTCTATACTTTAAATGTCAGTCGTGCATCCATCCTCACTGAAATTGTTTAAGGCCGTAAGGCAGGGCATTGTTCAAAAATAACTTGTCCACTTTTGATTCCCTTTCACCAATCGAGAGGAGCACGGTGTTAGACCACACGGGCTCTGAGTGTACAGCTTGAAGCTAGGCAGAAAGTGGTTCTCCAATAGGAATGTAAATCATACCTGTTGGCGATGTCATGGTGCATCATCTGGTAGCGTTGCACCACACTGCTCATGTGCTGGCCATAAAATCAAAGGCAAATGGTGTTTGACAAAAATCCTAAGTATCACTTTGCTACTCTAACAAATTTTCAGCTACTTTAAAACAAAAAAATATAGGTTGTACGTATATCGCACTGTTTTCTCTGAGGAATCACGTCTGGGTTTAAGAACGCTTTGCTTCCTGTCTCAAACCTGCCCGTTGTTAATTTGAACAGGCAAAATAATGAGTATAATAAGAGTAACCCTCCTTTATGAGATGAGTTGGCGCAGTCCTGCACATAGAGCACAAGTCAAGTCAAAAGTTTGGACCCACTTACCCATGGGTTAGTGTGTATTTCTGATTATAATAAAATTCAATTTACAGAGCACGTTTCATGGGTCTAATCAGGGATATGTTGTCCAGGGCGCTGCGTGTACTATCAGTGCTGGGGAGCTGGAGTCTCTGTTAAGCCACAT
This sequence comes from Esox masquinongy, assembly GCA_016801175.1. Classification (NCBI taxonomy): domain Eukaryota; kingdom Metazoa; phylum Chordata; class Actinopteri; order Esociformes; family Esocidae; genus Esox; species Esox masquinongy. The sequence continues at coordinate 5,683 of JACXGI010002937.1, forward strand.
CAGAGACCTCCTGCCTGAACTTGGCGAAGGCTTCCTGCTGGCCTGTCTCAAACAGTACAACTACAGCTCTGAACTGGTCATCAATTACATCCTCGAGGACAGACTCCACCCAGACCTGGACAAACTAGACAGAGCCATGCCCAGGTAGAGGGACTTGAGTCTGTCTGTGTATCCTTATTTGTTTTTATACATATGCTATTCTCAGTTTTCTTTTTGCTGATTTCATAAGTTCTATGTGCATCACTTTGTAAAGACGTACCTCATCGTTCATGCCGGTGAACCACATTTACTTTTAAAGCGGAAAGAGGGGACTGTGACATGGAGACAAACGGTTTGGCGAGACGTCAGAGAACATTGATGTGGTTGTTCTACTCTGTCTCTACAGGCCCACGAAGGAGGAGCTGCCCCCTGTCCTCAGCACCAGGTCCAACGTGTTTGACGACGACGAGTTTGACGTCTTCAATAGAGACCAAGTAGACATGACCCGTGTCTGGAAGGGTCGGAAGTGAGTCGAATATCACTGCTAAGATGGCCTCCCAGTGATTCACCGCACCAGAAACAAACATTTATCAGTTTTATCAAGTTATCACAATTCTAGATGAATACCTAGTTGCCAGTCAATTGTGTAATTAAGCATGCCGTTTTGTTATTATTACTGTTCTAATAGCTGCTTTAATTGTATTATTACTGTTCCAATTACTGTTGTAAGTGTGTGTGTGTGTTGTTACTACTGCTCTAATTGCATGTGACGTGTAGTGTCTTTATATTTGGCTGTGTTTTGTGGCCCTTCAGGAAAGGAGAGAGTACCCGGGAGCTGCTGGATAACAAGCAGCACATAGCCGAGCTGAAAGAGCGCTACATGGCCTACGAGACCGTGGTGGATGAGGTGGTCGTGACCCCGGGAGAACTCGGCGCCGCCTACGACCCGGACGACTATGATGATGAGTACGACGACACGTACGATATAAACCAAGTGGGAGCCAATGACCTCGACGGAGACACCGACCTGCTCAACCGCAGGTAGAGAACGCAGATTTCTCTCACGTTTTCTGTCTCATTATCTGCATACTAAAAACTCTCGGTGATGTTGCTTAATGTACAAAACTGATGTAAAAAGGCTTTCGTGAACGTTTCGTGGCGGCCCCCGCCAGGCCGTTCACAATCCCTCAGGTCCTGCGACAAGGAGGTAAACCGACGGTCCTGGAGGAAGAGGAAGGAGAGGACGAAGAAGAGGATGAAAAGGTACCGTGTTTAAAATGTAGTTTTATCACAAAAGAAAACTTGCCTTTGCATCTTGCCACCCCAAAGGTTGTTAACTTGTTAACTGCTAGCCACAGTACGTATTTTTGATACAGTTCAGTCATTAATTGAGCTTTACTCTGTAGTGTTACATCAAGAACAAGGTGCAGATGGATTAAAAATAAATTAGATGTATTCCTTGAATCATTAAAACCATTACATGTGTGTTTGTTTTTAGGACAGTGCTGTCAAGAGAGATCAGTTTGTTCAGGACCCAGCCTTGCTGAGAGAGCGGGCAGAGGCCAAGAGAGCTGCCATGCAACACAGGAAGGGGTAAGGAGCGATATGCACGCACGCACGCACACACACACACCGATCAGCCATAACATTGTGACCACTGACAGGTGAAGTGAATAACACTGATAATCTCGTTATCATGACACCTGTCAGTGTGTGGAATATATTAGGCAGCAAGTGAACATTCTGTCCTCAAAGTTGATGTGTTAGAAGCAGGAAAAATGGGAAGATAGCGCAAGGATCTGAGCGACTTGGACAAGGACCAAATTGTGATGGCTAGACGACTGGGTCAGAGCATCTCCAAAACTGCAGCCCTTGTGGGGTGTTCCCGGTCTGCAGTGGTCAGTAACTATCAAAAGCGTTCCAAGGAAGATAAAGAGGTGAACCAGCGACAGGGTCATGGGCGGCCAAGGCTCAGGTCCTGCCATTCATGTGGATGTTACTTTGACTTATACCACCTACCTGAGCATTGTTGCAGATCATGTGCACCCTTTCATGGCAATGGTATTCCTTGATGGCATTGGCCTCTTTCAGCAGGATAATGCGCCCTGCCACAAAGCAAAAATGGTTCAGGAATGGTTTGAAGAACACAACAACGAATTCAAGGTGTTGACTTGGCCTCCAAATTCCCCAGATCTCAATCCAATCAAGCATCTCTGGGATGTGCTGGACAAACAAGTCCGATCCATGGAGGCCCCACCTCCCAACTTACAGGACTTAAAGGATCTGCTGCTAACGTCTTGGTGCCAGATACCACAGCACATCTTCAGAGGTCTAGTGGAGTCCATGCCTTGACGGGTCAGGGCTGTTTTGGCGGCAAAAGGGGGACCTACACAATATTAGGCAGATGGTCATAATGTTATGGCTGATCAGTGTACACACACACACATATATATATATATATTAACTTAGCTATTTAAATTGGAATAGTTGACTGTCCATAAAAAAAAACATCCTAATGTTACTAATCCTAAACCTTACCCTTCCGCTAACCTCAACCTCAACCTAACCCTGATCCCTGAACTGGAATGTTTGCCTTAAACCTAACACTTAACCCAAAACAATTTGCCTTTGTCCAAATGTGGACAGGAATTAAGTGTTTTTGGGGACACTTGGCCCACTCTGGTCAAATGATTATCCATCTGAAATCTCTTTCCAGATTAAAAATCCCATTTTGCAAACCAATCACTGGTTTAGAGGACAAAATGTGATATAGAGTAGTGCATCCCACTCCCCAAAAGACCTGCTGCTTACCTGAACCTATTTTGTTTGTGATTGTTGAGCAGGGTGAGGTCACCGGGTAACAGTATATGAACGTTTTAGATATTCACTAGACTTCACATTCTAACTACATGGTTTCCAATGTCAATATAAGACTAAATTGAGGTTTGTGTATGAGTAGCTGAATAAGACGCCTGTGCGTAGATGTCTATTTCTCTGTTGAGTTCCTCTCTCCTTGCCCCAGGTACCGTCCGGAGCCCGCCAGAGAGCGAGACGTGGTGGGTAAACCTAAAGGCCAGGGTCAGACTACAGAGACCCTCCTGGACAGACGCAAGAAGGAGGCTCACAAGAGCCGAGGAGCCAACCACAACCGCAGGGCTATGTCCGACCGCAAGAGGAACAAAGGAATGATCCCCTCTTGATGATGACAAGGAAGTGTTGCCATGAAGAATGACCGACTGGACGGTGCGTACAAGATGGGATTACTGCAGTCAAGGAAGGAAGTATAGAAGATGCAGCCATCCTGGAGGTGAAAGGTCATGACCCCTGACCCCTCCCAGGGTCATGCCAAAGTCTGTCCTTATTAGTCCGATTTATCTTTCTGCTGCAAATCACAGCCCAGACCATTTGCCTTTTGTTCTCTTTCAGTAAAAACATTCTAGTTGCTCATTTTTATTTTTCACAAAAAGGTCACCAAGGATTAGTTCAGTGACAACTTGGAAAGTAGCCTGTTGGTGGAATGTTGAAAGAGACAAAGAACACAGAATGTTTTATGAAAAAAAAACATTTAAATTTGAAGGTTGCAGTTGCTTGGTCCAATACGATGTGTGGGTTGATTCACTTTGACCAAAGTGCTGCCTAGGTAGAGTTAGTGAACAAAGGCCAAAACAAGCTTTAACCCATTTATTAAGATTTGGATTGATTGAATCATTAGCTTTGACATCATCGCCATTTGATACACAAGGAATAAAACAAGGAGAAGCAAGATCAGCCTGACCAAAATCAAACTTCTGTTGAAAATAGAGGAACGACGAACCTGAACCTGTCAGTTGAGTACAGATCCAGACAAAAAGACAGGCTAGGACCAGAAGTGTCAGAGTGGGATTGTGTGTGGTGCTTCATGTACCCAGCTGACCCTCACCACCCGCTGTAACAACATAATCCTGTGTGTTGGGAGAAGCCTGTCCAGAGTATCCCTCTGGCATCAGACGGCATAGAGACTTCTACCACTCACCATGTACAACTACCGTACAATGTGAGAATCATACAGAAAGATGTAGAAGAGCATGTTTGTAACAAAAAAGAGAAATCAGTTTTACAAAGTGATTTTGGAAGTTCTCTTAAAAAAAATAAAATCATGAATACATTTAAGTGTGGTTTAAGAGCTTTTCTCAATGTATTATCTCTGAATTTAAAAGGTCCTATGGATGAGTGATACCATTTGCTTGTTTTTCTAAAATAATTGTATAGGTGAAAGAGACAATGCAATCAACTGCAGAGATGTAGCAAACTGCACCTTTACACCATATTGCTCAAACAAAACCAGTCATTAGCTGATAGTAAGAAGCATTTAAAGTATTCGCATTTCCCTGTAAGATGTCACAAGATGCTTTTTTGAGATTATTGAAGTGCACTACAAGTGGTGCCATTTGACCTCTCGTACTACTCTGGCTAGCCGTGGTCAAGTCTTTCAGTTCTGCCAGGAAACTCGATTAAAATGAAATAACTAAGTAAGTACTACATAAATATTAAATAAAACTACAGTACAAAGCGCAACTGTCTTCAGGAGTTTGTAAAATGTTTTCTGTCTACTGCCACTACTTATCTGGTGTTAACAGTTACCAGCGTTTAACAAAAGTAGTGTTAAAACAAATGTCAACGCACCTCAGTACACTGCTGACATTGGTGTCAGCTCATGGATATCCAAAATAAAACAAAGTCTACTTAAAAAATGGAAATGCACTATTGAAATGATTCTGACATCAATTCAGCAACACGCTGTTAACCATGTTTTGTGCCATAATGCATTGAACATCCATGCAAAGATTAAAAAGTCTGTTAGCTAGGTTTTCCATACAATAAAACACCTTGGACTTACCAATTGTTTCCCTGTAAAAAAAACTGAACAGTAAAATACCCTTCTAGAATGTTCTCGAAATTCTTCCCAACGTTAGGCCCCATCGACTATGTCTCAGCCCTCTATCACATGTACACATGACATACCAGCTAGAGAGAGGTGGGTGATGGGAAATACAGTAACATACAGTTTAGTGATCCCAGGAAAAATAAATACTGTTTGTTTCAGCAATAGTACTGGTACAGTACAGTAACATTTGGTTTACAGTAACACACATTAATGCACTTTCTTCAGGATTAGGATACCCCAAAAGATCAGGAGTTCAATACCATCGTCTAATAGGAAGGGCCAGTGGCCGTGAGAATATCCCCGACCCACAATCCAGTGCAGGAGGATGTGGAAGAGGTGAGGTCTGAAACTGCTACTGAAAACATGAGTCACCAAATATGATGTAACAAAACATGATCTCAATTATCCGATCAGGTTGGGAAGGGGGTCTGGGTTCTCCTTATTAGCTCTCTCGACACAGGTTACCTGTAGATGGAGGGAAATATAAAGTCAGCAGGAAAAATGGCAGCTGATGAAAAAAATACATCCATTTCCATTGGCCCTAACCATTCAACGCACTGTAGGCTGGTGAGAGGAGGGCAGACCAGAATGGAGCAAATTAAACAGTAACAAACACATGAACACCATATTTACACTATCCATACAGACACTTCAGATCAACAAACATCAGACATGTAGGTCAACAGATGTGTGAACTGTGAACGGCTGCACTCTTTGGCCAGATCTACCGGCCAACAATTCACTGAGTATGCTGCATTTACACAGCGGGCAGATCTACAGGCCGACAATTCACGGAGTATGCTGCGTTTACACAGCGGGCAGATCTACAGACCGACAACTCACTGAGTATGCTGCGTTTACACAGCGGGCAGATCTACAGACCGACAACTCACTGAGTATGCTGCGTTTACACAGCGGGCAGACCGACAACTCACTGAGTATGCTGCGTTTACACAGCGGGCAGATCTACAGACCGACAACTCACTGAGTATGCTGCGTTTACACAGCGGGCAGATCTACAGACTGACAACTCACTGAGTATGCTGCGTTTACACAGCGGGCAGACCGACAACTCACTGAGTATGCTGCGTTTACACAGCGGGCAAGTGTGCTGCAAAATCAGCCACGGATCCACGCAGTCCCGGTGGAACTCGTGGAGGCACGGAAGCACGCGAAGACACTGCAAGACACACGCACACATTGGTGAGTTCACATGCCCTCAACCGCTTTAATTTGTCAAATTCACACATGCGTCATTGTGACCTGGTTGTTGTTGAACTGCTCCAGACACACGGCGCAGTTCTCCGTTTCTGTGACCAGGCTCTGCGCTGGGTCGCACCGCGGTTTGGGCTGGCGGTACTTCCTGGTCTTCAAGGCCAACAGTCTCTTCAGGATGTCCTGTTTTGGTGACTGAATGGAATTGGAACGGTTTAGTCGGAGACTGATGACAAAGCGAGGTTCACCTGAGTTTATTCTGGCCCTGGCAGCTAATAGGTGCCTATTGGACATCCACCCAGTTAAGCACAACAGAATTATTTGAACTGAGTGGGATATCTTCATTAAAGCCCCTCATTTCAAATTATTGTTTATTGTTCACAATAAATCCAGAGTAAAGTTAGGTTTACAACGAGAGGAGGATTTAATTTTTCTCCTTAAATGTATAACATAAAATAAGGCGGTGAAAGAAACCTGCATTCAAGAACAAAAAGGGAAGCCCCCCTCCCACTTACCACTACCTCGTACACCAGATATACCCCCCCCCCCAAGCTGTACCTCCAGTTCGTCGTTGAGCTGGTTATCCTGGTACTGCCATCGAGCCTGAACTATGACCCCAGTACAGAGTATCAGAGCCACCAGGAGGACTGTGTTCCACAGCTGCTGCAAGTACTTCTGGAGAAAACATTTTTGACCAAGCACCCACATTAACCTACCCATCCAACATCATTTGTGGACATCACACTGACAGATGTGTATGAAAACAGTTGCTACATTTTGCCTGCGAGGAGGTGTAGGGCAAAACTATTTCACGGTCTCTCTTCAAAGATGTTCTTGTATTTGTAAGCATTGTGTTCACACCTGAACTTGTGTGTTGGTCTCTCCGGTGCAGATAACCCCCTGCCACTCTCCATACAGGCCGCCTCTGGAGAGACCACACGTAGACCACAATGTCAGGGTGGCCCCCTGTAAGACCACACAATCTATCAATACAATGCATTTTTAAAGCCTTTTTTTTTTTTTACATTAGCAGTTGACACTAAATGTTTAAGCAATATTCGACCGAGGACAAAGCGCCTCACCCAAATAAAAGCAAACAGAAGTAGAGCAGTAACTCACTGGACTTTCTGTCTCTACCCATTTCAAGAACGCCCCGTACCACTTTGACATAAAGCCTGTTTGATGTAGTCAGAAGCACAAAACAACAGATTCAGAGTACTCCTAACAACTGGGGTGTATTAATTCCAGCAAAAAGACAATTTTAATTATTTGAAACAGCTTTTCAAGCATGGTTTCTGTTGGATAAATTCAGGTATGTCCCTCCCCGTATCAGAACACAACAGGGATGAATCTGTTTGAGTTAAAATCTAAACTTTATATGACAAAACATCGAGCAACTAAAATGTTTTGTTTGCCAGAATAAATACACCCAATGTTGGTTTAGGGTCAGCCATTCGTAGCGCTGTGTAACTGACAATGTCAAGAAAAAACATGATCTCACCAAGTTGTCCTGTAAAATAGTCTTGTAGGTGATTTTTGCGGTGGCATGAAGGCCCCTAAAAAAGAAACCATGCTGTTAACTCCCAGTTTTCCTTTGAGTATTTGTATAGTCAAAGTGATACTGAGAAGGATCCTCCTGTAGCAGAGTATTGTTTGAGTTCCATCACTGTGGTACCTGAGGAGGGCGCCGATGAGCTTAGTGACATTTTCTGATGTCTGGATGATGATTATGGGCTTGGAGAGGACCTGGGATAGATCCATCTGGAAAGAGAACACAGAAGATGCACTATTGTACTTAAAAGAAACCACACACCCTGGCCATTTCTAATACAATTTCTTTTCATTTTATTTTTAATGTCGACAAGTGCTTATTCAAACAGCTGACAGTTGAACAGTAGCATTGGTGTTATGCTACACATTCAGTGGTCACCACCGCTAATTCAGTAGAGCTACAAGAGTGTGGAGCCTTTTGCCCAGCAGGGCAACGGTCAGTGTGCAGGAACAGGACTCTTACCTCTCTGACTGCGTTCTGATTAAGGGCCAAAATGATGAGTGCGGAAGCCCCCAGGACCAGGGCCCTTTTCATCTAACAGGGAGAGATAGTGGGTCAACTTGGATTACTTCAGACTCGCTCTAACCACACTGATTTTAACAAGGCCTGTCACGGTTGGTTTCATGGTGGTTGCAAAACTTTCTGTTGTGCTGTGAAGCAGCCTAAACTGAGATTTGAAAATGGAATGTAGTTTTCATTATTATTGTTTTGTTTTTTGTCATGCAGTTGCCGATTGGTTGCTTGTATGCAGGGTTGCAGGAAAGGCCGCGCGGTGACTGGTTTGGCTAGCTAGCTACAATGACTAGCTAAAGTTTGCATTTGAAAGATGTCAGCACCAGCTGCTTCAGGATCAGTGAACCCTGACTCCAATATGGAAATGAAAAAGTGCACATTTTAAGGATGACTATTGATCTGAACTGTTGGTGGGCTATTTGCACAGACAGACATCACTCTCCACTCATCAGTGGTGGAGAGGTAAGACCGCGAAGTCCATGGTGAGGATGAGATCAGGGACTGCAAGCTAACTCTGGGAGTTACTGGCTACCCAGGCTATTCTACAGAAACTGATAGAACAAGGATATTCCACTTATACCCGACGAGGTCCCAAGCCTGCTGGTTTTCTGTTCTACCTCATCATTAATTGCACTCATCTGGTATCCCAGGTCTGAATAAGTCCCTTTTTAGAGGGTTGCAATGAAAAAAATGGACTGGAACTGGCTTTGAGGTCCAGAGTTGATTTTGAAGGTAGATATACGATACACGGTTCATCCAACCCAGCAAGCTCATTACATTACTACTCTGGTATCAACAGAATCACACGGCCTCACCTGGCTCTCCATCATAAAACCATTATCTAACTCGGTTTAGGAGCCTGAGAAGACGGGCCGACTATAACATTCTTGTCCTGTTCTTTGTTGCATTGTGTAGGCATACTTATGCCTTGTTGGCTAGCTCAAATGTGTAGCTTACGCCTACTATGTCTACGGATTTATGAGGACCACAATGGAAATATATGTTAATTATTTGTATTTTCAGCCATTTGATAGGAAAGTAGTGAAAATGTTTTTGCTGAAAGACCGCACTAGGCCAGACTAGAACCCATGCTGCAGAAATACATTTGCACAGGAGGTAGCAGCCCAGACCTCTGGACCACCCATATAAAAAGAAGTCACACCTAACTTTTTGTGTCAACCTTGATGGTCTGATACACCACGGTTATCTGCCAATAAGCATTCAGGAGTCAAAGCAACCAGTTTATAATGTCAATTATGGACCAGGTGCATTGAATCCTGAATGCTGATTGACATAGCATATAAGAATGTATACCACACCCCTTAGTGTCTAATTGCTTAAATAAATAAATCTGCAGTTTGACAATTGTCACAATACATCTTTCACCCAAAACAAATTATTCAACAAAACGGCTCATTGTCAGTTGCCATGTCCTCTCCCTGAACTCACTTTATTGACAACTGCAGCAGCAAAGGACTCCTGGTTGTTCCCGGAAGTTGAAGCTTTGCTCTCCTCCACTTTGACCGGTACCACACCTATCCATGGTTCCTGGTCTTTGGCTTGGACACCCTTACCTTTCCCCCGGCTCAACTGCCGATCTTCATCCGGCACCTGGCCAATGCCAATGAAACACTGGGGTCATTATATATTAATTAATGTTTATTCAGCTTTCTACACAGACAAGTTCGGCGGTTTTATTTGGCATATGCTAGCTGTATAACATCACTCACTAATATGAGGTCTCCTTCAAAATCATGCGCTTGTTGATCATGTTTTTCGGTAACTCTGCGGCTTTCCAAGCTCGCCTCGAGCACCTCGCCTTGCAGAACCGTACTGACGTCCCGACGTTCCCTCAGTTCTACCTCCACTAAGGCGACCTGTTCGCCCGTTACTAGCATAAGGGACAAGAATGATGGAGCTGACAGCAGAAAAACAACGGTGAAGTAGCAACAGCAGCAACAACAACGTGCAGACATATCCAAAAAAGCGTAAGTTACATGTACTACAAAATAAATAATCCTTATCAAGTGTCAACCATTTTAAATAACCACTACATGTACGACTTGGCTCCTTGGACCGCAAAAATTAAAATGTAAACAAGAATACTACTTCCGGTCGAACGGGAAGCTGGAAGATGTGTTTGTTGCATAGAGATGGCTATAGGCTTAACTTGAATGGATTGCGTTCCAGTACGGAAATTTCCATAGTTACTATTCATAGTTTTCAGTCACGTGGTTGCTTTGACAGCCTTGCGGGCAAAACATCGTTGAAACATGGCGGCAAACACTGGGAAATTTATGGAGCTACTGCACAAGCCGGTCAGATTTTGTACTTTTACAGCCCATGAGTGTTTAGATCACCTCACAAAACATGAAAACCAAAGCTATGCAAACACACTGGAAGTCTTAGGCTCTTGTGACCCATATACATAGCACCCGCAGAGTTGTTTACATCGTTTAAAACAGCGACATCCCTTCCAGAACTGAACTTTGGGGATGTATTCATATTCCTTGTGGAGAATCCATCCCCTTACACTGCTACCAAAATAAAAGCATACAAAAGTACAGACAGCTATTTGTACATTCAATCAGGTTGGGTCAATAATACAATTGTTTGGGAGGTGAAAAATAAATTCTTCATTGTCAAAGCGAAGTTTAGTTTTAATTTACCTAAATTAAAATTTTATGGGTGGTCAGTGTAGCGTAGCGCAGCCAGTATAACACAGAATCGTGTGAAATGTACCAGTAATAATATCAGCGTTTTCCCTGTCAGGTAAACCATTCCTACTTTTTAAATAACCTACCATTGAAAGCCTGGGTTGCTGTGGAGAAGGTTAGATTGGTGCGATTTTCTCCTGTGTTAACGTTGTTATTAACCTAGCTAACGCTATATGTTTAACAAGAGAGGTTTAGCTAGCCTCATTAACGTTAGCTAGGCCATTGGAGTTGGTTGCATCGGTGCAGACGAAAACAGATTACATGTAGATATGATTGCAAATGCAATATATACAGGTGCTGGTCATATAATTAGAATATCATCAAAAAGTTGATTTATTTCAGTAATTCCATTCAAAAAGTGAAACTTGGATATTATATTCATTCATTACACACAGACTGATATGTTTCAAATGTTTATTTCATTTAATTGTGATGATTAAAACTGACAACTAATGAAAATCCCAAATTCAGTATCTCTGAAAATTAGAATATTACTTAAGACCAATACAAAAAAAGGATTTTTAGAAATGTTGGCCTGCTGAAAAGTATGAGCATGTACAGCACTCAATACTTGGTTGGGGCTCCTTTTGCCTGAATTACTGCAGCAATGCGGCGTGGCATGGAGTCGATCAGTCTGTGGCACTGCTCAGGTGTTATGAGAACCCAGGTTGCTCTGATAGTGGCCTTCAGCTCTTCTGCATTGTTGGGTCTGGCGTATCGCATCTTCCTCTTCACAATACCCCATAGATTTTCTATAGGGTTAAGGTCAGGTGAGTTTGCTGGACAATTAAGAACAGGGATACCATGGTCCTTAAACCAGGTACTGGTAGCTTTGGCACTGTCTGCAGGTGCCAAGTCCTGTTGGAAAATGAAATCTGCATCTCCATAAAGTTGGTCAGCAGCAGGAAGCATGAAGTGCTCTTAAACTTCCTGGTAGACGGCTGCGTTGACCTTGGACCTCAGAAAACACAGTGGACCAACACCAGCAGATGACATGGCATCCCAAACCATCACTGACTGTGGAAACTTTACACTGGACTTCAAGCAACGTGGATTCTGTGCCTCTCCTCTCTTTCTCCAGACTCTGGGACCTTGATTTCCAAAGGAAATGCAAAATTTACTTTCATCAGAGAACATAACTTTGGACCACTCAGCAGCAGTCCAGTCCTTTTTGTCTTTAGCCCAGGCGAGACGCTTCAGACGCTGTGTCTTGTTCAAGAGTGGCTTGACACAAGGAATGCGAAAGCTGAAACCCATGTCTTGCATACGTCTGTGTGTGGTGGTTCTTGATGCACTGACTCCAGCTGCAGTCCACTCTTTGTGAATCTCCCCCACATTTTTGAATGGGTTTTGTTTCACAATCCTCTCCAGGGTGCGGTTATCCTTATTGCTTGTACACTTTTTTCTACCACATCTTTTCCTTCCCTTCACCTCTCTATTAATGTGCTTGGACACAGCTCTGTGAACAGCCAGCCTCTTTAGCAATGACCTTTTGTGTCTTGTGCAAGGTGTCAATGGTCGTCTTTTGGACAGCTGTCAAGTCAGCAGTCTTCCCCATGATTGTGTAGCCTACAGAACTAGACTGTGAGACCATTTAAAGGCCTTTGCAGGTGTTTTGAGTTAATTAAGTGATTAGAGTGTGGCACCAGATGTCTTCAATATTGAACCTTTTCACAATATTCTAATTTTCTGAAATACTTAATTTGGGGTTTTCATTAGTTGTCAGTTATAATCATCAAAATTAAAAGGAATAAACACTTGAAATATATCAGTCTGTGTGTAATGAATGTATACATTATACAAGTTTCACTTTTTGAATGGAATTACTGAAATAAATAAACTTTTTGATGATATTCTAATTATATGACCAGCACCTGTATGTGGTTAGTGCATGTAATGGAACTGCAACTATCTGGCAATTTGATTGTTAAGTATAACTAGTAAAAGTTGTGGAGTTGTCGATGGAGGGCAATGGAAGGAGAGTTTGTTTTGCCCGCAAAGTGGGCGTTCCCATAGTTGATAGTTTTCACGTGACGTCACGGCATTGAGGTCGCGCTCCATTTTGAAGTAATGAGGGCATGCTCAATTTTAAACTAGTCAACTGGATCGAACTCTAACAGTGCCATCACATCAGGAGGGATCAATAAATACATCTTACTAATGAAGAAGAAAATCAAATACTTAAATAGATTTTCAGTAGCGTTTTTTTCTGCTATCACATGGTTTTTATTTTATTTACCTGTATTTACTCAGGCAAGTAATTATTTTCACAATAGAAGCCTGTACATATTCCAGTCATAGGACAAGATAAGTAAAAATAGTTTCAGTCTTTCAGAGGCGACCATTGGTATATCCAGTACAAACCAATCCTCTGTTCTTACTTCAATAAGTGATGTTTCTGCAAAAGTGTGTTGTTAACAACAAGAAAGAGTGCTTTTCTCATTTTACATACTGTAGATAGAGGCCCAGGCTACCTTTTCATGCCATATACAATGAGTTCTATAATAATCTCCAAACATGAATTGAAGGGCAGTGTTCACATCTAATTATTTAAGAGTGGAAGCTGTGGGTTGCATATAGATTGTATCCCCATAGTCTAAGACAGACATAAAAGTGGACAGAAAAATGTATTTTTTACAATGAAAAGATGGACAGACTGTTTTGTGTAAATTTATTTTACTAAACCAGTAACACATGTTTTGTCATCAAGCCAAATACCCAGGTTTTTGTTAATTTTCCATGGTGTGAATTTTGAGAAAAATCAAATTGATTTACATGACCAAGAGAATAGCATGTTTGGTTTTATTTTCATTCAACTCTCATTTTAGATCTAAAGGGGACTTCTGTAATGCTTGTAAGACAGAATGTAACTAGACAAACACTTCATAGATGGTGCAGTGGAATTCAGTACTATATCATCAGCGTGCAAATGAATCTTACAAATGTTCACAGTGTCACCAATTTCATTTATATACAGTGTTAACAACAGAGGTCCCATAATCAAACCCTAGGGTACACCTTTATGTACTTCAAGAAATTCAGATTTGAGACCTTCATTTACAGTAGACTGAGTCCTATAACAAAGATGATCCTAAAACCAAAATGCATATATCAGCACTTCGGCCAAATGATTCCATGTCCTAATTATACGGAATGATTAACTGTGTCAAAGGTTTTTGAAAGGTCAGTAAATTAGGCAACACAATTCAGCTTATCAACTAAGGGCTTATGAGACTCCAGTATTTTCTCAAAGTGCTTTCTGAAGTCATCCTTGAGTTCTGTGCTGGGGAGTTGCTTTTTGATGATTGGAAACAATTCTAGTTAATCCATCACACACGCTCCAGGACTATAGTGTTCTTGCATTTGAGACATCAACACTACGAAGCGTTGCGGTCCAAGGAAAGACTAAGGCTGAAAGACTGAAAAAATCCTCTGATTTGGGCTTAACAAGGTTCCATCTGTAGCTCAATGTTTTTCTTGCCAGCTCCATAGTTAGCCTCCGTGTTATCAACTCACCCGTCAGAATGTGGTTACCATGTGAAGAGCAGCAAAAGAATCTGAAGCTGGGAAATCCATTCCCAGGGTCTCTGCAAGTCAAGTAAAACTATTTTGGGGTGGAACCGTGTCGTCTGGTACTAGGGATGGCAGAAATATTGAGATATTTCCCCAGCACCATCTTTCTCCTTCGAGAGACGGTCAGAGACATGGTGTGGTCTATCCAAGTCTATGGTTTGACGGCTGCCCAGGTGGATTGCTTTGAAGTTTGCCATCTACTGGGAAAATACTGGTTTTCGTGAATATATAACAACAATTACCTGTGCATGCTGTAGTTAATTTTCAGACCTAAAACTCCTGCCCAGGCTATTGGTCACATATCTGGGAACGAGATTATGAAGACCAAAACGCAGGGTATAGCGCAACTGAAGTATGCAGCTTTTAAAGTATATTTTCTTTTTATGAACCAACCCAGGATCTGTCGTTGTAAGTTAGAAAATGTTAAGGCATATTTATTTATTTTTATTTTATCTGGTGAATTAATCCATTGCAAATAATGCTCTGGTGCACGTGGTTCCTGTTTCAAATGCACAGACTAATTTTAGTTTACCGGCCCTTTAAATGTGCGTCTCGTGTTTACACCACGTGACTTCATAGATGTAGAAGATACCAGCAATGACAGGACGGCGTTAAAACCACAGACCTACTGCAGTCCAGCTAACAGGGTTTGTGACGCGCGTCTTCAACATCATCGTCTTCACTTGACGGAATAAAAGCGGTGGTGTTTTTATTGTTTGTCTTCCCGGACGTAATGAGCGGCAGGGTTGGCGACCTCAGTCCGAAGCAGGCTGCAGCGTTGGAGGAGGTGAATTCATTTACTCTAGATTGCTGTATGTCGCATTTTTTTGTTTGTATGGATGACGGATAATGTTGTTGAAACGCGGAACATTCCGGTCTTCTAGGCGCGTAAATATTATTGGCTGCTATACAAGTTACAAAATATGATCTGCAGAAACAAAAGATTACAAATACGTTGTAACCTGTTAATTTATTTCATACAGTAATTATTTCTGAAGTTTCTTGTTACCTTTTGCAAAAGTTGATTGGTGATTAAAATTATGTAACCACCTAACTGGATTTAAAATCTAACAGTCTTGTTATGAATTATCGTGGTCTTCACAATAAATTATGTAATTATAAAGGCTTGAAAGATGTTTTTTGTGTATGAATTTATTTTGATCTAATACATTGATCAAATGCAACTTAACATGTGATAGTGTAAAAACTATTGAACTTAAGGAAACCTACTGTGTGTGTGTGTGTGTGTGTGTGTGTGTGTGTGTGTGTGTGTGTGTGTGTGTGTGTGTGTGTGTGTGTGTGTGTGTGTGTGTGTGTGTGTGCGTGTGCGTGTGTGTGTTTGTTTTGAACAGACAACCCTGCCTTTGAAGCTTTCATGTTATGCAAATATATTAAATAAATCCAATTCCCTCTGTACTAAAATGTTTAATTAAAGGGACCTTTTTGTAAGATTTTTACTGGTACTGCTATATGAATACAAACATAAATGACCAGAACATACCTGCAGTTAATGTTTTAAGTTCATTTTTCAAATTTGTAATTGTATTCTGCAAAATTGTTCCAGTTGCCTGAGAAATTACCAATTCAAACTATTTCACCAGTCCGTCTATCAGTTTTCATTGACTTGAAGTCTCCTCATACTCGCTTTAGACAATTGCACTACTACCCACCCTTAACCACCCTGGAATAGCTAATACTATTCCGGTCTTATTCAGTAAGGGAAGAGGAGGAGACAAGTTGTGTCATTGTCTAAAGTTCAGTCTTGCAAATATTAGAAGCAGGACAGGGCACCTTTAAATGTAAGTGCTTCTGGATAAGCATTGCAGCTAAATGACAAAAATGTCGATGTAAGATATAGCACCAGTTGGCTGTTTTGTAAAATTCATTTTGCATGCGTGCTTATTATGTTAACCACTAATCTGCCTTGTCCACCATGACTAACACATTTTTTGTCCTTCTTTCCTCTTCTCACTCCTTTCTTTCCTCCTCTCACTTCTCTCTTTCTCCTGCCCTGTTTCATCCTTGGGCAGTTTCGAGAGAGGATTCAGGATGTTCTTACACTACTTCCAGCTCAGCATGACCATTTCCTGTTGCGTTGGCTTAGAGGTGAGGCAAAATAACACATTAAATGCCTGTTGCTTTGCTACGGCACCACTACCATATAGAACAGTAAAGCTGTTGTTTTAAGAGAGCTGCAAGGCTGCTAAGACCATGCCTGTAGTGTTCAGACTTTCTTTTCCAATGAAGCTGCGATGTACAGGCTGATGACGGCTATGCTCATCTTGATGGACATATTGTTTCATAAGCAGAACAGATCTGGGCTTCAACCTAACACTTTCGGCTGTTTATTTGTATTGCTGAAAGGTTCTGCAAAAGGAAAAATTAACAGTTACTGACTAACAGAGAAGTTAAAACGTATGTATGTGGATTTACTAAGGTTTTGAGATTGGGAGGACTTTATAATCGGTACACTACTGTCATTCATTTTGAATAACTGGCTAATAGAGAGTTAACTTGAACATGAACAGTGTTTGAGCTTTTACAGTCAAGTTGCCATTGACAGTGAAAGAGAGAGGCAAAGAGAACTAGAGAGCGAGAGACAGAAGAAGAACAAACTTTGCTCTAGTGTTGATTAGTGCAGTGAAATGTTGTACTAACACTAATCTAGGGCTGATCACACTAAACCTGTAAAACAATGACTCAGGCATCTGTTATTAGCCTAGCTTAGATGTAGCTGACTGGACCAATCTACTGCTAGTCTGTCTCAGTCAGGTTTTCATCTAACAGTTATTCATTTCTTTTGCTGTCAGAGAGAGCTTCTGTGTTGATTACTGGGCTGGTCATACAAGTCCAGGCAAAAAATCTGAGCTGCACTTCATAAAAATGTATTGGCTATACTGTGCAGTTTGAAATCGCCAACACACCTATCAAAAAGTTCTGGGTCAATAGATGGTTGCAAGGTTAACTAAACCTCTATCTCATGTTGAGATCGAGATGTGAGAGAGAGAGGGAGAGTAAGGTGAAAAGAGATGAAAAAGAAATTGAGGGACAACATGATATATAGAAAAGGGTAGTTACACTGTGGTATCTAAGTACAGACAATGAGTGCTTCTTTCGTCTGCTCTCAGTGCTCCTAAACTTAATTTG
This sequence comes from Esox masquinongy, assembly GCA_016801175.1. Taxonomy (NCBI): domain Eukaryota; kingdom Metazoa; phylum Chordata; class Actinopteri; order Esociformes; family Esocidae; genus Esox; species Esox masquinongy. The sequence continues at coordinate 23,303 of JACXGI010002937.1, forward strand.
TCCATGTTGCTGTGGAGGTCAGTACCCCTGAAAATTATCAATTTTTACTGATGTTCTTTAAAAGCTTTGTGAGTTAGAGTATTAAAACATTTTCCTCAGAGGCAAATCATTACTCCAATGGGCTGCTGCTGTTTCAATGAACGTGAAAAGTGAAAAGGACTGTAAACTTTTGTTTAGTATAAAGAAATGTAGCTGCAATCACTGTAGACTTCATTCGACTGATTTTAGACTGTTTTAAACAGACATTTCTGTAACCCTTGTGACAGGAAGACATTGCAACCCAGTGGTTGTTAAACTTCCTTTTTTGCCTCTTCTAGTGATATTTCTCCATAATCAGGACTTCATGCTGACACATGTGCCTGACCTGAACATTGTATGCGCACAAAGTAATAAAGCAGAATAACAAAAAAAATGTTTTAGATAAAAAATACTTTGAAGTTTTCTCATATCAGTATATTTGGCCACATATGCAAGTAAAAAAGCTCCACCCTGTTTCAGTTGCAAAGCCACACGCAAGGCATATTGGTCATTAATGTGTCTCAAGTTACAAATGGCATCCATTCCCTTTGTAATTTATAGGGCTCTAGTCAGAAATAGTGCACTACATTAGGGAATACGGTTTGGGACAAAGCCACTGACTGACCTCTGCTGTCAACCCACTACTTAATCACCTTTAACTAGAGTATTAGATAAGCTGATTAGCATCCTCTTTCGAAGTGAGTACTGTGCAAGTGCCGCTTTGGTAAATGAGGAGTCTGATGTAAGGGTTTTTCACACAGTGGACAAAAGCGTCTAATTCAGGCGACTAGCTGTTCTTAAGCTCAGTGAGGAGCCTTAATGGAAGCTAGCCATAGACTGTTGTTATGGGGATGCTCCCGGCCCAACTCATCGGCTAAAAACCAGGAGTCTGGAATAAAGTAATGTCTCGGATAGAGAGCGAGGTGGAAACTCATTTTGCACAGTCACAGCCCTGGCAAAATGAGTCAGTCACGAGTCACAAGAAGGACCCTGAATTTCTTCTTTAGTGCTCTACTTTAGACCACGGCCTTTAAGCAGTGCACTAAATAGGGATTAGGGTGCCATTTGAGTCACAGACAAAGTCTGGACAGATTGCGTCTGGGTCATTTCCTGCTTGTTCGCTGTCTGATTGTCACGTTTATAGCTATCATTGGTTATAGAGGCCTGAGATGCTCTAAAGTTGTTGGCCCATGCTGACATGTCCCTCAATTGTTGAATAACCAGTCACCATTGGCTGTGATCTACAATCATGGCTAATTATTCTCTCTTTCTGTCTTTCTCCAAACTCTTCTCACAGCCAGGAACTTCAATGTCAATAAGTCAGAAGCCATGCTTCGAAAGGTAGGCCTTACACGTTCATGAAAATAATGAAATGGGTTTTTGACTACATGTGTTTGTACCTCTTCCCTGCCACCGTTATTAGACAAGCCCTGGTGTAGCAAATCAGTAATAAATTCTGTCTTATACAAGTACTCTGAATTCAGCAGAGGAAAGCACATGGCAAATAGCAGGAATGCAGATTAACCACAATACAACACAGGCTCTTTGAAAGAGAGGGTTCTGTCAGATTTTAAGTGCCGCTTATGATTAGTGCCGCTTATGATTAGATAATTTGATTAGTTGAGAAAATCCATTATGTCATGTAATATGGATGAGATTTTTGCCACATTCTTATAGTACAATCTGCCTATATTTTTTAGGTTGAAGGGGGTGAGCTCTGACGCTTGAATCTGTTTTCATAACGTGTCAAAGTAGCAGTGCTGTTCTGATGTAATCAGTTTGACTGTTTTTAAAAACAGAGAAATTCAATTTGAAAAGCTGAGAAATTAAATTCTCGGAAACAGTCTTTTTTTTGGAGAATGAAACGCAGGACTCGAGGGGCACCGTTGTTTCAGTCACTGCCTTGCAGTACAGCTGCACCACTGCTGCGACAAATTAGAATCCTGGTTGCGGCATATGGACAAGTCCCTGGTTCTCCCGGGGACTGCAGTGCAAATAGTCTCAGCACTGTCCGGGGTCTTGTAATAGATTGTACCCTGTTAATCTAACCATGGTTGTTGGCTGGAGAATGCATTTGCCGAGTCTGTTCTGGCAAATACTTCTTGTTTGAGTTAGAAGTGTGTGATAAGAAGCAGAACAGCTTGGTGAAATGTTGCATTGGTGGACATGTCTTGTTCTTCGAATCTCCCAAACCTATCTGAGTTGGTCTGATGTTGCAAGGCCATAATCATAAATTTGATATCCAAGTTTCAGTTATGCTGCTCTTCCGTTCATCCTTATGAACTTCAAATAGTGTGCAGACTGGGTGTGGCCACACCTGCTGCACCCTTATTCCACTGTCTGTGACGAAAACCCATCTTAAGAAGTCCCAACCTGCACACCACTCAAATCAGTCAGTTTAACTAATACATAGCCTACGAAACTCCTATTAACTGCCATTACTTGTACTACTTTTACTACTACTTACTACTGTGAAACGCTTACTCAAATTAGAAAAAATACACAATCTAGAATGCCCTGCCCTTTTGCCAAAGACTAGTGTGTTATCCCCTTCATGCTGATATGCTATTCGTGAAGGTCTTAGTTACACTGGCCGTTTAAAACCTACTCATCCACTTACCCACTTATACTCGCTCTTGTCATGACACAAACAGCGTGTGTGTTTATGTGTGCATGGGGGGTGTGCATCCTGATTTCATGCCGTCGCTTGTTACATTATTTGAGCCACTCATGTTCTGTCATGCTTTATTTCCAGCACCTCGACTTCAGGAAACACATGAAAGCAGACACAATCACTACGGAATGGCAGCCTCCAGAGGTATGTCAGACTGGTGCAATCCTCAGTCCATTGACCTGCTAGCAGACTTAATTTGTATATTCTAACATTACTAATATCCCCGCTAGGCCTAAATACTGAAGTGGTTAAAATGTGGGTGTTGGCATGGTATTAAGTGTATTACCACAGTAGTTATAGTGCATTGCCGTGGTGCAGATGGTGTCTAACCATGGTATTTGTGCCCAGGTGATTGAGAAGTACCTGTCAGGTGGGATGTGTGGGTACGACCGGGAGGGAAGCCCCATCTGGTGGGATGTCATTGGTCCGATGGACCCCAAAGGACTCTTCCTGTCCGCCTCCAAACAGGACTTCATAAAGTCCAAGATAAGAGACTGTGAGCTGCTGCAGAGGGAGTGTGACCTGCAGTCTGAGAGGGTACGGGAAACGTTTCCGTCACAGAAATAGAAGTACTAGAATGGGAATTACCACTTAAGTTGTGGGGAGCGTTGTCTATGTTTTCAGTACGGTATGTGGAGTTCCAGGGGTTTTAACAGTATGTGTTTGGCAGGACCAGGACACATCCTGTATCACAAATGAAGTGTTCCTGTGTAGAATCTCAGTCATCCCTTTTCAAGAGCCTGTAGATAAACATCTGAGATCATTCTTATATGAATGCATTTACTCCTCGCTCAACTTTCTCTGTGATTTTTTTATGCTTCTCTCTCATTTCTGTCTCTCTTCTGCTTCTTCCTCCATCTCTCTCTCTCCATTCCTCTCCTTCTCTCTCCATGCATCTATCTCTATTTCTTTATTCATTCCTCCATCTCTCTGGCTCTTTCTCTCCTTTTAGCTAGGGACACATGTCGAAGCCATCACCATGATCTATGATGTTGAAGGTCTTGGTCTCAAACACTTGTGGAAGCCTGCCATCGACACTTACGGAGAGGTATAAACACACACACACACACACACACACACACACACACACACACACTGTTCTGTTGAATCCATGTAGCGGGTGGTGTTGTGAGTGAATACTGTGTAATTGTGGTTGTTGTATATCTGCAGATCCTGACTATGTTTGAAGACAACTACCCTGAGGGTCTCAAGAGGCTATTTGTCATTAAAGGTTAGTTTCATTTCCAGACTATCTAGCATCTGGATCAGATTAAAGACAGACCATACAATCGTTACTCTGTACATTTAAAAAAAGACACGTGAAGACTTTGTTCACACCACTCATTCATTGCTGTGTGAGCAAATGTTCCTCTTGCCAGTGTGCTGGGTCCAGAAGAAGCAGAGTTTGGTTTAGCACATTTCTGTTTTGGACTGTCGTCAGCTGTTAATTGAAAATGCCTTCTTCAACTAACCTGTTTTTGGTGATACAGTAGTCTTCATTTTTCACTTTACATTTGAGGAAACAGGTGTCTTCAGAAATGGCCCAGTTGTAGGCTGTGTGAACATATTTAAGTCTCTTTTTGGATTTAGGTTTGTGCTCAGCTTAGCGTGGAGATTCACATTTATATTTCCCTCATTCACTTCTAGTCCATTCCTCGTCTTGTCATTAGTGTTTTTCTCTATTTTCTTCCACTTCCTTTTTCCTACATCATTTTTGTTTTCTTTGTCCCTTCCAGGTCTCTAATGTTCCTCTCCCAAGAGTAATTACCCTTGAGCCTTCGCCTGTGTTAGTTAATAGGCGTGATCAGAGAGTCCGGTGATGATTCCCTTTGATCTCCCACCTCTGTGGTTCTCACAGAGTCCTGCGCCTGTCTTGGTTCACCCAAATGTCTCACAGGAACTTGTTAAACCGGTATTTGGTTTACTGCCCCGCAGTTTACAACTTGGAAATGGCTCACTTTTATAGAAAGAGATCCGTACAGTCAGTGAATCCTTGTCTTTCATGAAAGTATTACACTTTAGCATCATCGTGGTAATTATAACTAATATAATCGTAACAATTTAGGCTGTTTAGCAGAGGCTTTCCTTCAAAGTGACTGATTTTTGTGTGCATTTATTTTACACATGGGTGGTCTGATGGGTATCGAACCCACAAGGTTTGGCGTTACAAGCGCCATGCTGTAACGACCGATTCGGACGGCCATCACCTGTACCACGTCGCTCAAACCTGTGAAGGGTTCCTCTCCCTTCTCATCTCCAGCCAGAGAATTAGTTATTTATTCAAAATACATAATTAAACTATATTTAAATATTCTGTCATTTGTATTTCACTGTCTTGAACTACAGTCCGATGTACTTTGTAACAAGATACCTCGGAGGGCTGTATTTGATATTATACAACTATTTGAGCACACTCCTCTCCATTTCCCATTTCCCTCTCCTCTCTCCAATAAAGCAAAATATGCCAGGTGTGAGGCCTGCAGTCAGGTCTCGGTCACACCCTGTTCCAGCACCTCCTAAACGCAGCACGCCCTTGCCTTCCCAAGCCCCTGCACCCAGCTCCCACGCCCATACTCACTCACTACACTTCTCATACCTGCACACCCCCAGTCTCCTTGTCATCCTGTGTTCCACAAACGCTGCACCTTCCCGTCACAATCACCTGCATTCATCTCACCTGTGTCTGTTTGAGTTTGTGCACTATTTAGTCCTCAGTTTCTTGGTCACCTGTGAGGTATTGTACGTTTTGACTACATACTGAGTCTTTGTCACAGAGTTTATCCATAGTATTTTTGATGTACCTTGTTTGGCCTTGTATTTTTCATAGTCCTTAGTCTGTGTTTTTGCCTTAGCCCTTGTGTACTTTCACCTGTGTACCTTCTTGGATTAATGGATTTTGACCTTGGCTTGTACGTTCGACCACTCTTTTTGCCTGCCCCTTCTAATAAAATATACTTTGCTCTCTGCGATTGAAACCAAACGACCTGCCTGCCTGGTATTCCTTACAACAGGGGAAAAAAAACATTTGCAAGTATTTGTATTTAAATTTGCCATTGTGTCCTTTAGTGTCCAGATTGATGTACTCCAACTAAAGTAGATACATACAAACATACAAATATCTTCCCAAAAATAAATAATTTTTGGGACGTTATTTGTAATAAAATAAAAATGGTCATAATAAATTTATTGGTAATGGTCATAATAAAATGACCATTACCAAGAAATAATAGTAATAACGATAATAAGAAGATAGTCAGCGTCGGCGTTAATGTCAGACATTAGAACATGTAAAGTCACATCCACCATTTGGGGAAGACTGTCTAGTTCGTCCCATAGACCGCCATTCAAAGTAGATTTTCTAAGGCAGTATCTTTGAAGTCCGATTACAAAGTTGTTGTATCGCAGGGTGCACCTCTAATAACAGGAAAATCCAAAAACAGTGCTGTGCCTTCAGTACATACTGTGTAGCTAGCATGAAAATCACTGGCTAACTAACATTAGCTAGCTAGTAGCTGCTGTAGTCTTATCTAGTACTGTACAGCTAGATTGCTAACTAAGAGTTGTCTATTGTTGTCTAAAAATCTCTCTGTATATTTCCATACTGTACATAGGAAACATTTCCTGTGTTTCCTGGATGAACGATTATTGACGATAAATTACCTGATGATTCCATGCTTTTCATTTTTATTTGTTTGTTTTTAGGCTATTTAATAATTGTACATTGTAATATTTACCCATCTCGGTCTCCACCCCTCAGCCCCCAAGCTGTTCCCCGTGGCCTACAACCTTGTCAAGCACTTCCTGAGTGAGATCACCCGCAACAAGATCATCATTCTGGGCGGTGAGACATTTCCTGATTTCTCATAGAAATACAATGTTTACATTGGGGAGTTTGGAATGTCTGCTCAATGTCTGACATTTCTACTAGCAACATTCCATACATCGTGAATACATGCATAAAGTTGCACTTTTAGCAACTAGGTTATGGTACAGATACTGTAGATCAATTTGAGTTAATTTCACTTGGCAGTAAAACATGTAAGTCACTACCAGACAAAAAAATGTCAGTCGTTCTGTAGACTAAAACATCCAAAAAGAAATATAAATATATTATTGTCTCATGTCACCTTTTTGTTCTGCAGCCAACTGGCAAGAGGTGTTGATGAACTACATTGACGCTGAGCAGCTTCCTGCTGCTTACGGAGGTAAACTCACCGATCCGGATGGTGACCCTCGTTGTAGGACCAAGGTAAGCTCCCGGCACCAGGACAAGGGAAGCTTTTTTCCAGGGTTGGTCAATTTCTTTAAGACCCCCACTTCCTTATGTTGCTTTAAAGAGACATGTCTAACACTAGTAATTGCTTTTCTTTAGTAGTTTTGTGCGCATTTAGTTTTTCATGCCTGGCAACAACCTGTGACTTTTTAATAGTTGCTCCAAACTTGGCTTAGGGCTTTCTGCAGTAGGAAAGACTTTTCCTGTGTGTGCCAAAAGTTTCAAACATGCAATGTTCTTATAATCCATCCTGCCATCACTAGGACAAAACTTAATTCAGTGGGCATATATTATAGAGATCAGATCAACCCAGGGAGTGCACTTCTGCTGTTAACTGAACACAAATGATTGGAGTTCAGCATTAAATTATCTGCGAGCCTGTTTTGCTTGATGGAATACAGCATAAATGCCTAAATTCAATCAGTCACAACAGGCTCTTTATTTTTATTCTCATCGTTGAGCTCCTACTGGTTTCTCAACATCAGTTTTAACAGGTACTGTCTTAGTGAGGATGTTTCTATTAGACTATTGCATATCCACATCCTCTGGGTCAGGGGTCAGAACCAAGGTTTGGCCAAAATTGTTATGAGCTAATGTTCTGCAGGCCAGAATATTATTAATACCAGTTAGCCTAAACCACAGATTGACCAACCATGACCGTTGGACCTAGGCCTTCTGTGCGCCCAACATAATCTTGCTCCAACGCAATAGAATCAGTGTTTTTTCTGATGATATCCTAAATGAATCAACAGCCTGAGTCAGAGTACGAGCACAGGGGAACTGGAGTAGACTGTGCGTAATTTGGTTAGAGCGCATAGCGCTAAGCAAACAGACAGCTTCATAACCGTCCTTGCTCTTCTCAGATAGCCTACTTCATAAGCAAATGGTAACCTAAATAATTACAGAAGTAGTGTGGTTTTTGTAAAACCAACTGTTTTAAGTGTATGCAGTGAGCATGGAAAGGTTTTTAGTTGAGCATGGAAATGAATGTTGCGTGCCTGGAGAGTGCTCAGTGAGTAATGAGTGAGAGTACAGACCGCCTGGAGAGTGCTCAGTGAGTAATGAGTGAGAGTACAGACCGCCTGGAGAGTGCTCAGTGAGTAATGAGTGAGAGTACAGACTGCCTGGAGAGTGCTCAGTGAGTAATGAGTGAGAGTACAGACCGCCTGGAGAGTGCTCAGTGAGTAATGAGTGAGAGTACAGACTGCCTGGAGAGTGCTCAGTGAGTAATGAGTGAGAGTACAGAACGTTTGACTTTGTTCACATAGCCTAATCTGTACTGTGCCTTGGGCATTGAGACAACAGGATCATACCAGCTCTAATTAATTTGACAACTTGAAACACTCACACTGTGCACCAAACAAGTTGTTATACCTGTTCCAGAATAACCACAGTTATATAACCACAATAAACAGTAATGGACAAAAATTGTGAATGCTGGATTCCGGTGACAGTGACCAAACAGACCTACTAGACCAATAGAAAATAAAATATAAAAGCATTCCCTTCTATTCACTGGATGTAAATAAGCCAGTAAGCTCCAATCGTAATACAATACAATATAAAACACATTTCCAAATCAAAACTTTTACTTCCCATTGCAAACATCCGTTATCAAGTTCAACACAGAGTTTAAATGCAAAACTGTCAGTCTTGCACTGTCACAAAGCCTACTATTTTCATAGACAGCCAAAAGCAAGAAAGCAGAAAAAAAAAATTCCAGATGGCAATCATTTCAAACTAACATCTTGTTAAAATTTCTTGTAAAGACAAATGTCAACCAATTAACCAACATTATTGTTGCTAACATCAGATCAAAAAGCGTGCTCAAACAAAGAAGCAGTAGTGAAGATTGAGATTAGATTGTGGTCTGTATAGATTATGCAATTGTCACTCAGATATTGAAAGGCTGTTTTTTGAATGCGTTAACTGGAATTGGATTTGCATCTGGGCTCTATTTGTGTTTGCACATGTGTTTTGCTCTCATTAATTGCTTGTTTATCCTAGACATGAAGTAGACAGTTGGTCTCTTTATCTAGAGAACCCCTGTTGGTGGTTCTCAATTATTGCTACATTGAAAAATTCCACTTTTCTGTGTTGGATCATTTTGTATTTTCAAAATGTATTATATTGGTTTAGTTGAGCTGTTTAGGGTGTACTACGAAGGAAGACTAGTGTCTGCCTTCTATCAGATCCATGCCAGTTAATGTTTTAGCAGGATAAAGGTGGAACTACATTAGAGCTGTCAAATAACCCAAGTTGCTCCAATCATTACGTCTAAAGCGTTACTCCAGTCATTACGTTTAAAGCGTTACTCCAGTCATTACGTCTAAAGCGTTACTCCAGTCATTACGTCTAAAGCGTTACTCCAGTTATTACGTCTAAAACGTTACTCCAGTCATTACGTCTACAGTGTTATTCTAGTCATTACGTCTAAAGCGTTACTCCAGTCATTACGTCTAAAGCGTTACTCCAATCATTACGTCTACAGCGTTACTCCAGTCATTACGTCTACAGCTTTACTCCAGTCATTACGTCTAAAGCGTTACTCCAGTCATTACGTCTACAGTGTTATTCTAGTCATTACGTCTACAGCGTTACTCCAGTCATTACGTCTACAGCGTTACTCCAGTCATTACGTCTACAGCGTTACTCCAGTCATTATGTCTACAGCGTTACTCCAGTCATTATGTCTACAGCGTTACTCCAGTCATTATGTCTACTGCATTACTCCAGTCATTATGTATACAGCGTTGCTCCAGTCAGTACATCTAAAGGGTTGCTCCTGTCATTACGTCGAAAGCGGAAAATTCCATTTGTTACATTGTCACCTTGAGAAAGCCATGCCTAGTGAATTTGTTAAATTATTTTCCATTTGAGCGTTCTTTCAATATTCACTTCCCTTTGTAATGCGAGTGTGATGGGTGTGGTTTTGTGATAGCAAATGCAGGAGCAGCTGCCTGTTAATGCCTGATTTGATTTGATCTAGGGCTTACAGTATAGCACTAGCCAGTAAGGATAGTGTGTTCTAAAGATAATTGGTGGTCTTGTTCTTAGCATTGCTTATACAGACTTTTAAAATCTCTGGAAGTGTGTGACCTTCGAGCCCATGACTAATACATGGTTTTATTTATATTTACAGCTGCTGACTCACAGCAGTTTTCTCAGCAAACCTCATTACATTTTTCCTTTTTTATATATGTGCATTCCAGATCCACTATGCAGGGACGGTGCCTCCATCCTACTACATTTGTAAGTCGGTGTAGGCCTCTGCAGCATAATATCTGCTGCTTACCTAATGGCTTTCCATCCTAGCAATTTTGCTGTATAGATTCCACAGGCTGCAGCCGTACACGTAGCAGTAGCCAGGCTAAACATGCCACTGCAAACCCCTGCAGATGAACGGTTAATTGTTTCTTATTGATGGATCTGCCCTTTGGTCTGATGTCTCTGTAGATACATAGGTACAGATATCGCCCTAATCCAGACGATAAGGAGCAAGAGGAAGAAGAGGCAGATCTTTGTCCTTCCAAATAAAACCAGAGAAAGGACCAACTCTTTTTCTTTTTTGGAATCTTCCGGAAGAATCACTTCCTAAGGACTGGAATTCTTCTACTTGCATTATTTTTTTCTTCCCTTGGTCATATACATTTTCAATTTAGGATTGACAGGAATTTTATCTTTCATCATCAGTAGCTCACCAATTGCTTTCGAGGTTTGTAGGTCAGGGAAATAGTGGAGCAATTCTGATTTCTTGACTTTAATTTGAACTTGAAAAACTTAGGCTGCGATCAAAGTTACCTTTCTGGCCTAGTCCAGAACAAGTATCACCACCAACTTATGTCATGTCAACGACCCATAGGTTAGCTTGTAGTACTTCTACAGCCTCCACTGTGAAGTGAGTCACTGGTAGGTTATGCAGACATTTATAGCCTCATCATTATATATTGGGGTCTGTACAGTACATATTATGCAACAGTCAGTCAAAGTTGAAAGGTCCTTTTGAACACTTACCGTTGGCAGTGCCACATGCATTTTTATCAGGGGCCTAACAGTTTGTGTCTAGACAACTTACACATTAAATCTATCACACCTGCCCCTATTGAGGGTGATCAAATATTGCAGCGACCAGTATTTTACCTTTCCCTCTGATTGGTTGATAGACATTATAACAACCTTAGATAAATACACTCAGTTGTAGATGTAGAAGTACGATCATTAATTACTATGTGAAGTATCTATGACACATTTAAGGATCTGGAGGTTTTTCTAGCTTGCCAAGATGTTGTTTCATGGTCTAGATTCTCAATACATAACATGCATAGTTTGAACATCTCCAGGAAGTGATGCTGCATGTTGCAACCTGTGGAGATACTCATGCAAAGGAAGGCAGTTTATCTCGTATTGAATGCTGGTTGAAGTACTGCAGGCGTCTGGTAGCAAATAAATTATCCCTATGACTTCTGATGGAAATGTTTTATATAACCGGTGCGAGTACAAACATTTGGTGTAGAAGTAATGTTTTCCCAAAAAAGGGTTTTAACATTGACCACAAAGATGATTTCTCCACTGTGTTTAATTTGGGATCTTGGTTTCTGGATATAAACGGCCTGCCGTACACCAATTGGCCTTTAACTTCATAGCCCCACAGAAAGAGGGCAGTCATTTTCCCCTGGTTTGGGCAGTTAGTATTTTACTTGTATTGAGTGTTTAGGGCTCCCCCTCATGGCTGTTTAGGGTAATACAGATATTTGCCAGTAAGGACAGGCAGTATGGTCTAAGGAAAATTATTAGGGTTTCAGCAGCTGACTGGTGAAACCCTATTGTGTTTGTTCCGGTTCATTATTGTTCTTGTTGTTATGCAAATAAATTACAAAATTAACATCTACGGACATTTCTCTGGACTCTCATTTCTAACCTGTTAAAGTGTGAACCTCGGTTAGATTCAACTTTATTGTCATTGAACAAGTACAGTACAACGAAATGCAGTGAATCAAAGGCTCATGATAAAACATTTAACTGCAAGAGATTCACATTAGTGAGTAAAGCTTTCTTTTTAATTTCCTTATCAATTTCTCCCTCAAACCTGTTTTCTTCACTTTTCCCTGCTGACTCTCACAGAATGTCAACCTGCTGATCTTATCCTTTGTTTATGAATGTGATATGACATCCTTGATCTTTTATAAATGTCTGCATTCCAGATCCACTATGCAGGGACGGTGCCTACATCCTATTATGTCTGCGAGTCTGTGAAGGTGGACTATGAACAATGTTTAACTGTCAGCCGAGGCTCCACACAGCAGCTAGAATACGAGGTCCTCTTCCCTGGCTGTGTGCTCAGGTGAGTGGACTGCTGTCACTTTCTTTTTCATTCCTTTTTTGTTTCCCTCCCACCTCAATTTTTCCCACTTTTTCTCCATCTCCCCGCCTTTGGTGTCGTCCAATTCTCAATGATGGTCTTGCACCATCACAACAACCACAGCAGGTTCCACAGAGTCGAAGATCACCACATGGGTCCTCTCACCAAGCCATTCTGCTTCTTATCACACTGCTCGCTCTTCCAGAAAGTATTTGCTGCCACATACGCACTGGAGGAGAGCGCATTCTCTTGCCAACAACGATAATTGAGCGTTTGGGCCTTAAACCTACCACAAGGAGTCGCTAGAGAGCAACGCAACATGGCAGCCTTGTGTGACTTTCTCTGCCGGCGGTGCTGCTCTGCCCTTACCCGGACCTCCAGCCACTACCAGTATGCTGCAACCAGGAACTGAACTCCTAGCAACAATGATGCAGTACAACACAGTGACTTAGAATCTGAGCCACTCGGGGCCGGTACTTTGTTTCTTAACCTGTTTCTTATCCTCTTTTGCTGGCTTCTCTATACTCAAACTTCTCTGTCCTCCATCTTGGCTTGGCTTTCCTTCTCCTTTCTGGTCCTGTTTTTTATTTTTCTTTCATCAAACTCTTTACCTGTAGCATCCTCATCTTTTTGCTCTCTCTTTTCCCGCTTCTCCTCCTCCCTCACAATATGCGTCTGTCTCTCAGCTTGCTATTTGTTTATGGTGAACTAAAAATATAAAGTATGCCATTGAAATGATCAATATACAAAGTACCTCTTTGTATAATATTACGTCCCATCTTGCAGGTGGCAGTTTTTTAGTGATGGTGCAGACGTCGGCTTCGGGGTATTTATGAAGGGGAAGTTGGGGGAGAGGCAGAACGCCGGGCAGATGCAGGAGGTACTTCCAAGCCAGAGATACAATGCCCACCTTGTTCCCGAAGATGGCTCCTTAACCTGCAGCGAGCCTGGAGTCTGTGAGTACAGGAAGGCCAGACATGGGACCCACAATGGACCCTACACCAAGCCTATTTTCCAACTGTCCCTTTTTTTTCATGCTTCCAGCAACTTCCAAGTGCTGTGAAAATCCAACAGCAGACTAGAACAGAGTTTCAATCATACAGGCAGAGACACATGATAACCTAGTGAAAGTCCACTTTTTCTTGTTCCATATGCACTTTTTTCTGATTCATGGCTTCTATTTGATGACTGAAGAAGTTTGCCCTTTACTGTCTTGCACATAAATGCAATTATTTTCTTGGGCACAGCCCAGCAATGATGAAGACTACTTCTTAATTGAAACTATCTACCAATTAAGAATATATGTCAGCTTGGACGCTAGAGAAGTGTTACATAACAAGGATAGGTATAGGTCAGCAAATAAATCGCAAGGTGCGAGTTTTATAACACAAAACCAGAGTCCTACTCTGGTCTAGAAACTGGGCCTGGCAAAGGAGCCCACTTTAAAAACTAGGGCTGGAGTAAGGTGTTGAACAACTTGACTAAGAGGCATCCGTTTTGTTTTTGTTCTTTCTTCAGATGTGCTGCGGTTCGACAACACCTACAGCATCTTCCAATCCAAACGAATCAGCTTCACTGTTGAGGTCCTGCTCCCCGGCCAATCAGAGTCACAGAAGAAAAGGGCTGCATCAGAATCAGGGGCTCACAGCCAATTGCACTCTCCAAAGAACCAGGGCGGCTCAGAATCGGCACCCAGCGGCCGATCGCAATCTCTAAAGAACAAGGGCGGGTCAGAATCTGGGGCGAGCAGCCGATTGCAGTCTCTAAAGAGCCGGGATGGTTCAGAATCTGAGACCAGCAGCTAATGGTGATAGACATCAGTGAGCTAGAGCTGACCTCAACCCCTGTCATGTTCAATAAAGTCATACCCGAATGCACTGAATCCAACCTCACTGGTCAGCACTGAGGTACTTCAGCAGACCATGGGCCATTCCATATGATGCTCACCCAGAAGCGGCAGGGCTACCAGTAGCCTAGCAGAAAGAGTTTTTGGCCAGTAACCAAAAGGTTACTAAAATAATTCCCGAACCAAGAAGGTGGCAAATCTACTGTCCTGACCTTGAGCAAGGCAATTTACCCTAATTGCTAAAAGGTCTCCGTCAATAATGACTGGCTGTGACCCCACTCTCCAAGGGTGTCTAAGGGAGAGTAGTATATACAAAAAATATATATTTCCAATTTGCAAATGCAGATTTGTACATGTGTGAAAGAGGAAAATATTGGCAGCCAGCTTTGTGCTACGTCAGTTAATCTGTGCTGATCTGTCCGATAACTCCCAAACACTCATATTCCAGTGACAGTCCCTTCTTTGCAGCACAACTTAATCAGCTAGCTGGCATACTAGCTAAAATGACTGTATATCCATTCAAAGAACCTGGAGGTAATATGCTGCTTATTAGAACTAGTCTGCTGTTTCATTCTATAGCTACCCCATTTTTATTTTAGAAAATGTATGTGACCCCATCCCATGATAGTTACTTTCTAAATTGGAGCTATGACAGTTTTTAAAAAAATCTAAATCTTAAGGTAATGTTTAAATTAGATGAGGTAAATAATTAGGCAAATCATTATGACCTACTCTGTAACAAAAGAACATCTGATTCACAGCCTGGTTCTGTCCACTCGATTCCAAGAGGTTCTGGAGTCTTATCTACGAGAAATCAGGTAATAATATTTTGTAGATTTAACAGAATTGTTGGAGCCAAATAAGAAATAAGATATTATTATCACATAGAGGATAGCAGAAGATGATAGCAAAAACTGCTCTGGATAATACAACCACCTAATGTGTACTCTGTTTTATTGACCACATTTCAAATCAGGGCCACCTCACCTCTAATTTGGGAAATGCTGGACTAATGTTAAGCGGATAAACAAACATTATTTGTTCATTATTTTCAAGTTCCACAACTTAAAATACAGATGGCTTCTGGAGACGCTGCCTCATCTGTAATGACACTGTCTGGCATTCCAAAGTGACGCACCTACATAGTTACTATGATTATTATTGTTAATTATTATTAGTTCAGGTCCTATGTGTTACATGAGGCATTCTGATGACACTGCATGTAACACCCTGGACCGAATCTAGAACATGCAATGAACAGAGTTCATAAACTCAGGGTCCCCTGAAATAGAGATGTATTCAAACCAAGACTGAAAGAATTTACTTGAACATTTTACTGAGTTTATGGATTTAATTTTATACACCAGATGGTACAAACTCTTTAAGGAATAAGGAAAAATGTCAGATTCAACCTATTTCTTACCCACTTTCTGTTTCTGTAATTACTAATTATGCCATTTTGTAGTTGTTTTCTTTTCACCATGAACATGAGATGTTGAAATCACTATTGACTTACTAAAATGTTATTTTTCATGGAAATGTTAGCCCATGGAAGGCAAGTGTTTTATGGGAGTGTATATCCTCTGTTCGTTATTCTAGTATTTCATAAAAAAGTGTATCATTAAGTATCCATGCACTACATTAGAATGACATTCCATTTTCCTATACAACACTGTTGCTTAGTATGTTAATTTGCACAGTTCCGGTAAAATGCAACATTCTAAGGTTTTCCCAGATATGCTAGTTGGGGGATTCTGAGTTCCAAGCTTATTCCCTTATGATTTCAGGAATCCCCCAAATTAGATTTCTAGAAAGCCTGGGACATTTTGAAAAGTTACCAGAATTTTGGTAAACCCTGTTGCTGTCTATATATTTGTAATAACAACAGGAGACATGCCCTTTTTATGCTTGCCTTAAATACAATCTATTTGTTTGAATGTGCTGGACTTGACAAACTGGCTTTTAAATATACCAAATTCTCTGTCTTATCTAATTTATCAAATGTACAGTATGTGTTAAAGTATCTTGATAAAGTGTTTTGTACAGTGAAATCATGGAATGTACTGTGGCTAGCTATTATAGCCTTAATTGACATTGGTTTGTGCTTACTCTTCAAGAGATACGTTTGTATGTGTTTTAGTAATGTATACCGGGAACAGTACTTCTTCAAACACATTTACATATTGATGAAAATATTGTCTATTTCTTTTCTTAGAAGTGGATACGTAATTTATTTTGGTAGAGTTGCCTGTACTACCTGTACTATGTAGGGTGCTAATCTATTGTAATGGAAACTATAGTCAGAGCTGTATCACTTTTTTGGGCAAAATATACATAATTGAATCAACTTGAATTAATGACACCTACAGTATTTGTGTTAGAAATAAAGCCTGGGGACACCACTACACTGTCCATATTCTTAATTTTAAGGTTAATCATGGTGTGCTTTTACCAGTCGTTTTCATTGCCACATTGATGCCGTCAAGAAAGTTGACTCTTTGGTTTGACTGTGATTTTGAAACCGAATCGCCTTAAATCATGAAGTTAAACGTTTCAAATTTAACTTGGTGTAATAGATGTCTAGCTGCTAGTGTAAACAATGTAAAGGGATAGAATTAGCCGAGTTTACACAAAGTTGACATACAATCAAATTTATGATAAGCATGTATATAATAATGGAATATCAGTGATGAGTATATAATATACATGGATTTACACTTGATGTACAGATTTAGGATTTCTGTATATTTTATCTAAATTCAGAGAGGTGAGCAGATTTACAGTGCAGTATAGTTTAGTGCAGTATTGTCAAGGAAGTTGGAGGTGGTGTAGTGTTTTTGGTCATAATTGACATGTACTGCCCACATTTGTTTAACAGGGCGGGATGGGTTATTGAAAATCTTTCCTGCATGTTTCCTTGCCCTGGGTCCATTTGAGACCTTAATAATCGCCTATGAATGGAAATAGGAACTTGTCATTTACACATTAGCTCAGTTGGAAATAGAACTCCATCACAGAAATATTTATGTACTGACTCATTTGGGCTGGGTTTGTTGGCACAAAACCTTACTTTCTGAATCTATTATTGTTTTCTTCTAATGATGGGCATTTTGAGTCTTTTTGGTGAGCTGACTCTTCTGGCTCTGCTCACCTGAAAGAGCTGGATCATTTGGCTCCCTAACGGCTCTTTGTGTAAAATGATTCAAAATGACCCCAAAATAATGAAAAAGGTGCAAATCTCAAACAGAAAGGCAAAAATGTAGTGTCTCATTGTTTTAGAGTGAAATTCTTGTTCAAACACTTTACATATTACCTTTAGATTGCATGTTTTTTTTCCTGACGTTACCCTACTGGAACATTTGACATGGAACAAAAAGTAATACCCTCCGAACTATTTTCAGATTCAGTTGTGCTGATATACAATCTTCACTAAATAATTTGTCACCATAATTGCACATATTCGCTGGGTGAGCTTGAAAATTAAGGCGGAAAAAGAACGTCTCCTTTCGCCAATGCGATTTGGTCCCCAACGTTCACCAAAAGAGCCGTTCAAAGGGAGACGTTCGTTTGCAAACGACCCATCATAATTTTCTTAATCAAAACGCAGCACCAGTCTGACATTCATCTTAAAACAGAAAGATGTAGATTGGGACGGGACAATTATGAGACATTACTATTGTACCTAAAAAAAATAGTGCATGGCAAATGTGATGAGATTAAATACCGTTCTAATTAGGGGTGTCGCGATATAGCGGTATTGACGATAACCGTAATATTTAAAAAAAAATGAAATACTGATATCATGTTAATAATACACATATGATAATACCGTATGCACTACGCAAAACTGAAGTTGTATTTTTCCAAAAACTCCTCGGTTTTTCGATACCTTATTCATGTCACCTGTGGACAAACGATGCTTAAACAAGGGGTCTGGACCGATGCACTGGTGTTGAAATCAACTCGCTAGCCCAACTAGAACCCCCGGGAGAGATCCGTAAAGACGCGCCGTTTTTGCCTATTCACATGGTTAAAAGGACGTTGTTTTTCCAAAAACTCCTCTCGGTTTTTCCATAGCTTATCCATGGACAAACGATGCATTTAATTAAACTACGAGTCTGGACCTATACATTAATGTTTGAATTAACGCCTTTTCGTAGCCTATTCACTAGGCAAAAATGTTATTTATTTTTCCAAAAACTCCTTTCGGTGTTATGGTGCATTCACACTTCGCAAAATTTCGGATAGCCAACGCTAGCATCGCCCAAAGTGCTTCGCCTGTAGTCTGTGTCTATGGGCAAACTAGTGTCATAACAGCAGCTGTGTATTAAGGTTTGAGAATAGCACATTTGTATGAAGGAACGTCAGATTATTACAATGGCTAAAATTGGAATAGAAACGTATTTTAATCCATTTTTACATTTTATATATCTCTACTCAATCCATATGACTCATTGAAGTAATTCTTACAACCTGCAACGCTAGCTAGCAAACCAGCTTGCTAAAATTAGGTAGCCACCAGTCAGCTAACGTATCTAATATTGACACCAGAAGCACCAACTACCTCCGCCACCTGTCTCCATTTTTTTTGTTTGCGTCTCTGTAGGAAAATAGCGTGCAATCGTATAGCTCCCATCATTGCTACTAAAACTTGTTCAATTTTTTTCATCCATCTTTTAAAAAGGACCGCAAAATCAGTTCTGTTTATTCTTTTAATTGCACGGAGAGCATGTCATAATTTAAGCATTTTCATGAATTATGGGGGCGATGGCTCAATTCATTTCAATGAAAGGAAGCGTGTCAAGCCAGCGGCTTGTGGGGCGATGCGTGGGATCCGTGAGAGGCGAAGAAAAAGTTCAGATTTTCCAACTTTATGCAAATCACCCGCGCCTATCGCTGGGGACCGACCAATCACGGCATTTTGCGTAGGTGCTTGTGAAATGCTCTCCGCACAATTAGAAGAACTTAAACAGAATTAAACTTTTGCGGTCCTTTTTAAAAAGATGGATGACTTTTAGTAGCAGTGATGGGATTCCCTGAGCTGTAAGGTTGCACGCTATTTGCCTAAAGAGACGCAAACAAAAGAAAATGCAGTGTGGAGACAGGTGGCCGAGATAGTTGGTGATTCTGGTGTCAATATTAGATACCTTAGCTGACTGGTGGCTACCTAATTCTAGCAAGCTGGTTTTCTAGCTAGCATTGCAGGTTGTAAGAATTACATCAATGAGGTATATGAATTGAGTAGAGATGTATAAAATGTAAAAATGTATTAAAATATATTTCTATTCCAATTTTAACCATTGTAATAATCTGACTTTCCTTTATACAAATGTGCTGTTCTCAAACCTTAAGACACAGCCACAAGTATGCTACAGGTGAAACACTCTGGGCGATGCTAGCGTTGGCTATGCGAAATTACGTGAATAGTGTGAATGCACCGTAAGGCTTTGTGGATCTTTTTATCAGTTCATCTGGTTGCCTTTTCACTATCCGTTAAGTGGATTTGTTCTTTTTGTACGCTTTTATTTTTTTTATTTGTACAGTTGTGGTTACAGACCCTCTCCACGTCCATACACTCTTATTTGGAGTGTAATTAATTTGCCAAAAAAAGTAAAAAAACACATTAAACAAAGTTGAAGATGATTTTGACAACATTTTTTTTTCTTCAGATTTTCTATAGATACCGCAATAATATCTGTGAGCTAAGCCCCGAATGTATTGTGATCCTAGCAACGCCTCTGGTTTTTTTTCATTCCCTGCCAGAAGAAGATGATAGGTGAGATGCAGCTGTTTAAAACTGACAGGGCAGTTGCTGGGGACAGAACGTGTGTGATCAAGCTGTTGTACGTGCTCACTTTAACCTGCAGCACAGACAGACAGAGAACGGGCGCCCAACACAGGAAATGGACGCTGATCACACATGTAATAACCACTGACTTTTTGTTGTTTTTCATGAAACAGTTGAAACAAGTCACTACCAAAGGTAGCAGCAGCCCAAAAATCAAGCGGCAGCACATCACTGCTGTCATCCTCAACATTCCCGTTTCAGACAGACCTTCAGTGGTATCGTACTTATCAAGGCAGACTTTTCCGTCAGCTGTGTCCTGAACCTCCCTGTACAGTAGAGAGGGGATGCTCAGTATGACCCCGATGACCCAGGATAGCAGGACCATGAGGTGTTCATAGCATCTCCAACCACACCTGTCCATCTTCCAGAAGGTGATCATCATAGAGACAGAGAACATGTTGACTGTTCTCACGTAGGACACCAGCTTGCAGGCTTCATCTCCAAATTTCCAGGTGAATTCCTGCCAGGCACTGATCAGGTTAAATGGGATGAAGAGGCAGAAGACGAGGTGGGTGACAGCCAAGCTGAGGATAAACATCTTTCCAGATTGGAACCTGTCTTTTTTGGCCATGAAGATGACAACCGAGTTGAGCAGTATACCCAGGAAAATGGTGATTGAGTACACTGCCACGTACATAAATCTAAAGCCTGTCCTCATCAGATACATTTCATAGATGACTGGGGACTGGGTCGGTATCTCCTCTTCATTCTTGTAGTTGTAGTCCGATGTGGTCAATGAGTCCCCCATGTTTTTGGTTGTTTTTCACTCTAAATAAAGGAATACAGTGATTTAGTCAGAACCGTCTGCAACGACTGAATCTGCATGCTAATTAAAAGAACATAATATCCCTTCCAATAATCCAGAAAATAATATTTATGTAGCTAAATATAACATCAAACATGCATCATGTGCTTTCGACATACTACAATTTCTGTATGTTGTACTATAAAACTGGACTATTAAAAATTTGGAATGTAATGGTTGCAACCAGCCAATCACCATACATCGAGGGAAAATGCCTACTGTAGAAGCAGGATGACTGCAGTACGATTCATCATTTTCATTCTGCTTAAACTACATCATTAACTCACACCATTCTATCTTTGCTGAAATCCAAACTTTTAAAATATACTTGAAATACAACCATAAACATTTCCTAACTTCTCAATGCCCCTCCTCCCAAATGGGTCTGTTACAGATTATCTATTTTTCTGCTTTTACTTGGAAACTCAATGGCCAAAAAGAACAATGATCATTTTGTGGGGACTCCAGATCTAGGAGTCTGTGTACATTTTGGCAACATGAGTAAATGGTCAATATTCACTAATTTGATTTAAATCTGATTTCAAAACAGCCCAATGAGTTTTTGGTTTTAGACTTTTTCTTTTTTACAATGATGTAAAAATGTGGTAGTCAACTTAATACGCTGTTTACTTATTCCCAGAGTGATTTATCCTTTGTAGTAAATATACAGCACATGCCATGAGTTCTCAACTAGCTGGAAAATAAAGGACCTTGGAGAAGTTGTAAGGTTCACCAGGAGACAGGAAGGTATAGTGCCATTAGTGTTTCATTTATTAACGTAACGCTGGTTATCGTGATGATACTGCAATACAATTAGACATTTGTTTAAACAGTTCAAGGTGGAGTAGGCTTCAATGCAGCCTATTCCATTCAGCAACCAAACACTAACTGACAAGAACCTAATCAAACTGGCACTTAAATAGGCTACAAAAATAAATGCAGGCTGTCTGTTTGCTTCCAAGAAACTGATATAAAAGTGGTGAAAGAGGGGATTGGTAGGTGATTAAGAATGTTTTCATGCTCTTGCTTGTTTTAAAGTAGTAGTGTCACAGAACCAGAATAATGCTTTGATTTTAACAGCTCTGTTCTTATCTGCAGTGATATGTTGCTTTACCTGTTTGGCAACAGATCTGTTGCCTGTGCCTGACTCTAACATTAATCTGTAGACAGTTGTGACACAATAGGAATTATTTATCTCGCTGAGCAAGGCCAATGAATGTCTTGAATCAAATTGTTTGATGCCATCACACCCTTCAAATTAAAATAAAAAATGTGCATACACATTTCATTCTTCTTTTTCTTGTCTGCAGCAGAATGCTGCACAATTGCAAGACAGACAATCTAAAAACAGGGGTGATAAACAGGTCTGCAAGATTGGTGTGACAACACATGGAATTTAAGCCTATCCTTCCAAAAGCATCTAGCGGTAACAGACATTTCATGTAAACCAGAGACGTCACTAGAAATTCATGGATGGGGGGGCTAAGCCTCGTTTTGGGGGGTCTGGGGATACTCCCCAAAACATCTTTTTATCATGTATTTTTAGAGTAACAAGGAGTGTAAAATCGATCCAAATAAGGTTATTTTTGGTCAAGGCTGGCTAAAAGTATACCTGTCTCATAGTTTGCTAGACACTGATATAAAATGACTTACTTAAATTCTATCCAAATAAAGAAATTACAAATTACAAAGGAGTCCACTCATCCATCTCATCCATCCAAAAAAACAAAATGCACAAAAACTGCTATACTATGTAGCCAAATTACTTGTCAACTATAGTTAATAGTAAATGAACATGTACATACAGTATATTCTGTTTCTAAATGAGATTTTAGATTAATTCTTAATAATTTCAAAACAGATTTAGTCATTAGCCCATTCATCTCAAGATGAAGTCATTAAAAAAATCGATCATAATTACAAAAAGAAACATTTAATAACCTGATCTCCCTTCCTCTGAACAGAATACTTTGCAATAGAGATGGGCGATACCACTGATTTTTTTTTCAATCCGATATCAAGTAATACCAAGATAGTATCCCGATACCAATACCGATACTGATACTTTTAAATGTCTTGCGTATGTATTTGCCGGTTGTAATGAAAGAAATGGACAGTCAAATATGCCTGGAAATCTATATTTCTGTTGTGAGAACACGTTGTAAAATTGCCCTTACTATGTCTTGACAGTCTTTATACAGGTCTGCAATTGTACCCTCCATCAAGCGTTTTGCGGCTTGGGATTTTATAGTACCAATCAAGGGTCTTTACATACCTTAAAACAGGGCTGCCCAACCCTGTTCCTGGAGATCTACTGTCCTGTAGGTTCTCTCTCCAACTAATTTAGCACACCTGAATCTAATAATTAGCTGGTTGAAAAGCTTAACGGGTTAGTCACAAAATGGTTTGAAGAGAAACCTACAGGACAGTGGGTTTGAAGAGAAACCTACAGGACAGTAGGTTCGAAGAGAAACCTACAGGACAGTAGGTTCAAAGAGTAGGAACTGGGTTGGGCCACCCTGCCTTAAAACCTCTGTCTTCAACAATCGAGATTGTCTGGAGGTCCTTCACATTCATCTCTGCCAGGTTTCTTGTAATCTCTGCTGCTCTTTGCAAGTCATCTATTGGAAGAAAATTCTACAAGCTAAATGTAATTTAGCTTTTTAAGTCTTTTTAAGTCTTCCTGGACCGTATAACTCACATACAACCTAAAATGGTATAGACTAAGTAGCTACATGCAATTATTAAAGAGTTTAAGCATTACACAAATTGATAAGTGACATTTTGTGATAAAATTATGGCCGGCGTAAGAGTTGTATTCCCTATAGATCGAGATCTTTACTTTGAGAACATTTTATGAGATATTTTCTATGCTTTAGAAATCCTGAGCATTACATATTAGTTTCTCCTCAAAATTGATATAATGAATTCAGATTTTGTTTGAAAATATGACCAACTTTTACATAGTTGGGAATATTAGCCTTAGTCAGTGTATCAGAATATTAGTTTACATGTAAATGCACCCACTGTAATATTCTGCACTGTGATAGCCCATTTTGCCAAAAAAAAAAGTATTTCCTGCTTTGTATTGAAATTAATAAAATAAAAGAATATTACCTATACACATACTATACTGTGTATATACATATGGCTTGTGTCTGACAACTATGCCTCACTATGTCATCAGATCTAGGGGTATTTGCCTGCGTTCTCTCCTCTGATCGCCTCCGCTGTACTTCATCATGCTATTTTATGTGGTTGATTCTTAAGTGTTTTACAAGTTTGTAGTATTGCCAAAATATCGTACAGACTTTTTACGAAGATCACATGTTGCTTCACGTTTGATTAATGGAGTGAAATAACCCCAAACAATGCTTCGTTTCCGTTCTGCCATGAACGTACAGGTTAACCTAGTCAACTCCTAGTTCTCTGTGACTGCGTGTGTTTCACAGCGTGCCTGTGTGTAGATTATATTAGGAGCGGAAGGAGACAGCAGAACTAGTCCCTATAAACAACTTTTTTCCAGCACCGAAAACACATTGAGTTAAAAAAAAATAATAATAATAATAACTGGTTAAAGAAAGCACTTGGTTCCGTTGAACCGAAGAATTGAACATAAATCTCGATCCCCCTATTATCGGCATATCCAACAGCAATTTTTAAAAACATCTTCGTACCTAATAATCATTTGATCAAGTCATCAATGTTTATGATGATTATTAGTGACATACAAATGTTAGCTAGCATGGGAAATTTATATTTTCAGTAGTTGGTTAGTGACGTAGATAAAAAATACGACCCTCTATTATCGGCCACCGTCCCCAAATAATGGCCACCTTACTATTTTGTTGAATTACATTATAATTGCTTTTTATTTTTATTACAAATTACAGATCGTAGTCTTCTTTGAAGTGTCTACTAGAAAGTTGCAGCTAGCTTCCTTGCCTTCTGGTAAAGAAAAAAAATACTGATCACTTTGATATTCCATGACTCGTGGTCTGTCGTGCAAGTCGAATTTCACAAATTGCAACTTGTCTAAACAATTTCCATACATTACATTTTTAAGAGCTCAAAAAAATGTTTTAACCTCCATACATGTCTATAAAAAATGGTGGTGGGCTAGCTGACAGAATATATTGATTAGCAAAACATACCGTTGCTTTCCAGTGCATTTACATTTTGATGGTTTTACTTCTCCGACCACTAGAAACGTCCGATAATGGGGGTGGCAGATAGTAGGGAGCTTTAGCTACTATTTACAGAAGACAGCTCACTTCAGATGAGCGAGTTACGTTCAAAGTATCAAACTCAACCGAACATACTGCCAAATGAACACGATTCTATACGATTTGAATTTGTAAGAAGTTTAGATGCGATGGAAAGGTTGACGAAAAAAATATCACGGAGAAAATATATTGACTGATATATTGATTTATTTGTGGGGGGTAATTAATATTTTAAAAATAGGTTTAGCGACGTCCCTGGTGTAAACAATATAGCAATGCAAATATTTTTTTACTAAATATTATCCCTTACATGCATGATTTCTTCAAATTATGTTGTGTGTTGAAGAAAGAGATAAAGTGCAACTGTGGTTAAGAAAAGGAATTATATTGATACTTAACACGGAGATTATATTATCCAAGTAAACTTAAATAACCACCACTTTATCATCAGTGGGGGAGAAAATATGCTGTTTATTAATTAACAGTACTTACAAGTTATGTGTAGTGGGCTGCTTCTGCTGATAGTGTTGCTCTTTCTGTTTTATCAAACCTCCGATAGAGAGATTAAATTCCAAAAGGCAACTGATTTCCTTCTGAGGGCTGTCCTATGTATAAAAAAAATACTGGAGGCAGAGCTACCCTGAAGTAAGAAATCTATGTGATTGGTTGATTCTGGGGAGAGGGTTGCTGAGGTACACCCCTGACCAGCTCAGAAGCCTGTCCGCACCACTGAGACAACAGTGGTTATGTAACAGTTGGGGTCTGGCGTGTCGCATCTTGAAAGGTTGGCAGCAGCTTTCCAGTTCTCCGGGATTTCAGATTTGTTTGTAATGAGAGGTTAAACAAGCAGGCAATGGAAAATGACATAACAAGGGCAAACCGTTTTCGAAAAATTGGTACAAGATCATCAAGCGCAGGTGATTGTACATTTAATTTTATATTACAAAAAGAGCCCCGGCATCAGACAAGGGAGTTTTCAATGAAGGGACAGACACTTTCCTATTCGATAACACCAAATAATGGGAGTAGTAAAAGTGAGGTTTTAGTGTAGGGAGAATATGTCCTGTGGAAAGGCTAATTAAAGATGTCAAAAAATACATTTGAGTTTCTCAGTTTCCCAAACAGTGATGTGTTCACTAACATGCTGTATTGTACCCTATGGGTTATGGTTGAAACAGTCCAGGTATATTATAGAGTTTCATTTTGGGAGTTAAACCAATTAAAAGGATCAGCCAGACAAAATCAACACTTTCCCTGTATTATGTCAGTTTGGCCTTGGTCTAATTTTGTTCTCAGTGTTTGGCAAGGTGAAGTAATTAAAATTTGATGCTGTGGGGGAGTTTGAGGTTTCATTCAGATAGGAATGCTATTGCTTCAGTATGCACAATGTCTCCCACCTCAGCAAGTTGGAAGACTGTAATTCTTCTTGGTTGCATTCCCCATTTTAGTCAATTTCACAGTTCTCTCAGTTCTCTCCATTTTACTGTTCTCTGGGGGATATTCAATGCCTTGGAAATGTTCTTATATCCTACCCTGGATTGGTGTTTTTGAAGAACCTTATTCTGGATATACTTTAAATGTTCCATCTTTATCATGATGTTGTTTTTGTTAGAAATCTTACTGATCAACTGTGGGACCTCCTGGAGACAGTTGTATTTAACCTGAAATCATGTGAAACATCTTGATTGCACACAGGTGGACTCCAACTAATTACTTGTCTTCTAAATTGGTTGCACCACAGGTGTGTCATTGCAAAGTGAGTAAATACTTATGCAATCAATAATTATCTGTTTTATATTTGCAACTAATTTAGAACAATTTGCAGATTTTAACAGTTTTGACATTGTGGACTTTCTTATGTTGATCAGTGGCAGAAACCCCTTATTAATCCAAAATCAAAGTCAAAATATTTTATTAATAAAATTCAATGAATAACATAGCGTCATTCTAAACAATTAAATTCTTGTGACATGCACATGACATCTATGCAGTAAGCATTAAGAAATATGAAGCAAAAATATAGCAAAATATACACAGATCAGCCATAACATTATGACCACTGACAGGTGAAGTGAATAACAATGATAATCTCGTTATCATGGCACCTGACAGTGGGTGGGATATATTAGGCAGCAAGTGAAGAATCTGTCCTCAAAGTTGATGTGTTAGAAGCAGGAAAAAAGCGTAAGGATCTGAGCGACTTTGACAAGGGCCAAATTGTGATGGCTAGACGACTGGGTCCCAGCATCTCCAAAACTGCAGCCCTTGTGGGGTGTTCCCGGTCTGCAGTGGTCAGTACCTATCAAAAGCGGTCCAAGGAAGATAAAGAGGTGAACCAGCGACAGGGTCATGGGCGGCCAAGGCTCAGGTCCTGCCATTCATGTGGATGTTACTTTGACTTATACCACCTACCTAAGCATTGTTGCAGACCATGTGCACCCTTTCATGGCAACAATATTCCCTAATTGCATTGGCCTCTTTCAGCAGGGTAATGTGTCCTGCCACAAAGCAAAAATGGTTCAGGAATGGTTTGAGGAACACAACAACGAGTTTAAGGTGTTGACTTGGCCTCCAAATTCCCCAGATCTCAATCCAGTCAAGCATCTCTGGGATGTGCTGGACAAACAAGTCCGATCCATGGAGGCCCCACCTCACAACTTACAGGACTTAAAGGCTCTGCTGCTAATATCTTGGTGCCAAATACCACAGCACACCTTCCGAGGTCAAGTGGAGTTCATGCCTCGATGGGTCTTGGTGGCAAAAGGGGGACCTACACATTATAGGGCAGATGGTCATAATATTATGGCTGATCGGTGTACATAACAATGTAAACTAGCAGCAATTTTAAAGTGTGGAATGGGCTATATGGAAAATGTGGTTAGAAATATTACATCTTATAAGTATAATGTAATAATATGCATATGAATGTTACATTAAATGATACATTAAAGTAGACACATTGAATGTCCATAGAAAGTCATCAGAGCATTTGAAATGTTCATGTGAACAATATGATCATAGACCAGTGTTGCTGATTGAGAAGGCACTTTGATTTAATGTTGCAAAACCAACATGCACTGATGAAGGTCAGTTGACCGAAAGCTAAAAATAAATTGCGTGGAAATCCTCTTTCTTCTGTTACTATGCTTTAACACCACAAAATGTGAGAAAGTTCAACGGGGTGAATACTTTTGAGAGCAACTATTATGTGAATGCATGCGTGGAGGTAGGTGTATGTGTATGTGTGTTCACCTGCGTGTAGAGGATGAGGCGACAAGGTAGGTGACTGTAGATGAGTGGGTATCGGGATGTGTATGTGGGAGAGGGAAGGCTGGTGGAGCATTTGAATATATGTTCATATTCAATATGGATATTGAATATGAATATTCAAATGCACCAACAATGTGAGTTGGTATGTAACTCTCCAATCACACTACAATCATCCACATATGGTACACTTATATTATTTTATCTTAGTTCATACTTATTCTCTCATTGTACAAAGACACGTTCATGATGTTTGTATGGTTTTCATCTGCTATGTGGATTTGTAAATAAAAAACAAGTAAAAAATATTGGTTTATTTTTTGGGTTGGTCAACTTGATCTTACACTTATAAAAATCATGTTGTTCTACCGTAACGTTTAAATTAACATTTTTCAAAGAGTTCACTGATAAACAAAAGGTACGCCGTGCAAACCAGAGTCCTCATGGGTTTCTCTGCTTGCCATCACTTTGAAACGTACTACCACAGACTCTGATTTACAAGTACAAATCAATTTGTCACAGGTCTAACAACATTTTAGTGAGAAAACTCTGCATGTGTGTATTTTACATTGCCAAGTGAAATTAATGAGTAGCATAATTTCAAATAACATAATCATAAAGTTAGTCACAAGTTTGCAAATCTTTATTACAACTACCAAGTGAATTACAGGTTTGCTAAATGTTACAATGTTTACAATAGTAAAACAAATTTCAAGTTTGCAAATCATTTTTAAAAAGTTCGCAAACATTTTCTACAATTACAAAACAAAGTACAACTTTGCAAATCTTTTTTATGCCTACAACACCTACAGTTGAGCTCAAAATTTACATACCCTTGGAGAATTGGTAATATATGTACCATTTGTAAAGAAAACATGAGTGAGCAGGCAAAACATGTCTTTTATTTCTTATGGGATTCACATTCAACTGTAGGCCAAAACAGAATGGCACATATATAAAACAAAACATGGCAACAAAGAAAAAAATGAACTGACCCCTATTTCAAAGTCTGCACACCCTTAGTTCTTAATACTGTGTATTGCCCCCTTTAGCATCAATGACAGTGTGCAGTCTTTTGTAATAGTTGTCTATGAGGCCCCGAATTCTTGCAGGGGGTATAGCTGCCCATTTGTCTTGGCAAAACGCCTCCAGGTCATGCAAAGTCTTTGGTCGTCTTGTATGAACCGCACATTTGAGATCTCCCCAGAGTGGCTCGATGATATTAAGGTCAGGAGACTGTGACGGCCACTCCAGAACCTTCACCTTTTTCTGCTGTAACCACTGGAGGGTCAACTTGGCCTTGTGCTTAGGGTCATTGTCGTGCTGGAAAGTCCAAGAGAGTCCCATGCGCAGTTTTCTTGCAGATGAATGCAAATTATCTGACAGTATTTTCTGATAACATGCTGCATTCATCTTGCCATCAATTTTCACAAGATTCCCCATGCCTTGAGAGCTCGCACACCCCCAAAACATCAGTGAGCCACCACCATGCTTCATAGTGTGGATGGTATTCTGTTCTCTATAGGCCTTGTTGACCCCTCTCCAAACTTAGCGCTTATGGGTGTGACCATAAAGCTCTATTTTGGTCTCGTCACTCAAAATTACAGTGTGCCAGAAGCTGTGACGTGTGTCAAGGTGTTGTTGGGCATATTGTAACCAGGCTTTTTTGTGGCATTGGCACAGTAAAGGCATCTTTCTGGCAACTCGACCATGCAGCTCATTTTTGTTCAAGTATTGTCGTATTGTGCTCCTTGGATCAACCACACTGTCACACACTGTATTTCTCCTAAGGTTACCTTTGGGTTTATCTTTGTATCCCGAACAATTCTTCTGGCAGTTTTGGCTGAAATCTTTCTTGGTCTACCTGACCTTGGCTTGGTATCAAGAGATCCCCCAATTTTCCACTTCTTAATAAGTGACTGAACGGTACTGAATGGCATTTGCAAGGCGTTGGATATCTTTTTATATCCTTTTCCATCTTTATAAAGTTCCATTACCTTGTTACGCTGGTCTTTTGACAGTTCTTTTCTGCTCTCCATGGCTCAGTATCTGGTCTGCTCAATGCATCCACACCTGTGGCTTTTTAATTGCAGTTTAAAAAGCCACAGACAGGCCCGCCGATAGGGGGGGGCAAACGGGTCTGTTGTCCCGGGCCCAGGGTAGGGGGGGGCCCAGAACTGACATTGGGTTGACAATAAAGGGCCCATCTAAGATTATCTCGTCCAGGGCCCAGGCAAGACTGTCAGCTGCCCTGGCCACAGGTGTGGGAAATTCACCTTTAATTGCATTTTCAACTGTGTGTGCCACCTTGTGTGTCTGTAACAAGACAAAACATTCAAGGGTATGTAAACTTTTGATCAGGGCCATTTGGGTGATTTCTTATGCTTTAAAAAGGAGCCAAACACCTATGTGATAATAAATGGCTTCATATGATCACTATCCTTAAATAAAATACTTTTTTTTGCATGATCAGTTATATTTTCAAAATCAATGCCAAAATTTCACAATTTCTGCCAGGGTATGCAAACATATGAGCACAACTGTATATGAACTGTATGGCTTTTATTAGCCAGCAATATGCCTACTAGTATCTACTTACTACTTGTAATAGTCATAAGAATTAAGCAATTGCTAGCGAGACTGAGGATGAAACTTACACTGTCAAAGCTATTTAATTTCATGGCACAACGTTCGTTTTTCTTTCATTCGTGAATGACATTGATACAATAACTATCAATATAGGTGACGATAGCTGACTTTTTCGTCAAGTGAAAAGATGAGAGAATTGTGGAAACTGATGTTTCTGAATGTAAAAGGAATCGCAGCAGCATACGCAGGTCAAAACGAGATGGAGGACAAGAAAATTCGTTAGGCGAAAATCTTTTGGTACATCTGGAGGTTGAGACTGCTGTGTCACTTCTTCGTTCAGAGTTTTGAATTAGCCTTTTCCCCTCACAAAAGCGCTTATTCTTTCTACCTCATCCAAACTTATTTTATATTATAGCAGAAGATTGCGACAGGAACCACATACCGCTTTAGAAAACCCTCCATTCCACATTCCAGTGTTACTGGTCATATTATATCTTCTAACGCATGTGTGTAGTCAGGTTTCAATAACGACGATTTACCTAAGAAAAGGTTATGTTTGTTTCTGAAAGACTGATATGGTTCACCACAAACGTGACATACATTCAGAGATTTCGACGGGGTTTTATTTACTGATTTTGCTGCCGACTTCACTTGGCTAGTTACTGTAGCACTGAAGGCATTATTCTCGTGAGCACCAGTATAAGCCCCTCCCAAGCAATGAATTTGATTGGGTTAATGTGTTTTGAGGCGTTATCCCAAGCATTGAATTTGATGGGATTAACTTGTTTTGAGACGTTACTGACAAAAACGTTTTTCCCACCCCTTTGCAACAAAAATCCTAAAGGTATTCCCCATGCCTAGCAACAAGACTTGCCTAATATTATTTTGGTCCTCTGCATGGACTCTACAAGACCCTTGAAGGTGTCCTGTGGTATTTGGCACCAGGACATTAGCAGCAGATCTTTCAAGTAACGATGCAACAGTGTTTAGGTAGGTGACACATGTGAAATGAACATCCACATGAATGCCCGGACCCAGGGCTTCCCAGCAGATCATTGCCCAGAGTATCACACTCCCTCTACAGGGAGTGATGCACTGTGTGTTGTGACACATTCCTCCCATAACCATCATTAAAACTTTTTGTGACCTTCAATAGACCTTATGTCACTTTGGACAAAATGGGATAGCTTTCCCATTTTGTCCACCCTTGTGCATCATTGAGCCTTGGGCGCCCAATACCCTGTCGACAGTTTGTGGTTTGTTTCTCCTTAGACCACTGTCGGTGGGTACTTACCACTGCTGACCGGAAGCACTCCACAAGCCTTGCTGTTTCAGAGATGCTCTGGCCCAGTCGTCTGGCCATAACAACTTAATTAGCAAATTACATATCTGAGCAAACTAGCTAATGGCCTCATCCAATAAGAAGTGCAAGTACCATCTCTTTATTGGCAAAACGTTGGACGGATACGATAAAGATACTAGGAGACAGAGCTGTTGTAGAAAATTGGGGGGTATTCCATCAAGGCAGATAAAGGAAAATCCAGGCTTATTTAGATAAGTCTTGCCAACTTAAGTGAGAGTTCCCTTCCATTAATGTGGCTTATAGGAGTCCCTGCTCAGTAAGCAAGGTAACTTATACCGCTGAACTAGCCTGCTCCCTGGCAGGCTAACTGTCAAGCATAATTTAGCTGTGTTTCAAAGAATTTCCAACAGGTGGAAACAGAATCCCAAAAGAACATTTCTTGTCTTTTCACACTTGCATCACTTTTGTCATGTCCATGTTCAGAAAAATAAGTTCAGAAATGTTTTTCTCTCAATGTGACCAAGCATGAATTTACGTGTTTAATTTAGTTCCAAAGAACATTAATGAAAATAAACTAGTTAAGAAAATCATGTCTTACCACTATCACTGTCTTCAAAACCAATAGTTTAACACTAGAACCACCAGGCCTTTTTTACCCCCTTTAACCACCTGTGTGAATTTGGCCCCCCACCCAATGCAAAACCTCGGCAAAATAGGCTCAATCACTTGTGCTCCGTTTGTGCTGGTTTGTGCCGTTAAAATTTTCATTTGTGCTGCTATAATTTTATGGATATTAAAGAATATTTTATAGATCATTCTGAGGTCACTCAGCCCCCAACATCCTCCGAAATTAACGAAAATAGTCTTGTTTGTTTGTGCTTCGTTTGTGACGGTTTGTGCTGTTAAAATTTTAGGTTGTGTTGCTTCGGTATTTTATATATTAGACATTTTATTATTGGAGATGACGTCACTCAGCCCTCCAACATGCACAAAATTGAGTCAAAATAGGCTCATTCGTTTGTGCTTTGTTTGTGCTGGTTTGTGCAGTTAAAATTTTCATTTGTGCTTCATCTGTGTTTTTAATATTAGAAATTTAATTATAGGCGATGACGTCACTCAGCCCCCCAACATGCTCCAAATTCAACCAAAATAGTCTCCTTTGTTTGTGCTTCGTTTGTGCTGGTTTTTGCCATTAAAAGTTTTGTTTATGCTAAAGCAGCGTTTTACAGTGGTATGGAAAAGTTTAGGCACCCCTCTGAGGCTGCATAATAATTGACTCTGTCGTCACAGACGACAGATCTCAGTGGCATGCCATTCATGATCTCAGTGGCATGCCATTCATTTCATATCAAATCTGAGTACTGGGGTATTGTCCAGACAAACAGTTTCAGTGTAGCAATATTAAGTTGTATGAAATGAAATCAGATGTGAAAAATAGGCTATGCAAAAATTTGGGCACCCTTGTTATTCTGTTGATTTGAATACCTGTAACTACTTAGCACTGATTAATTGGAACACACAATTGGTTTGGTGAGCTCATTAAGCCTTGAACTTCATAGACAAGTGCATCCAATCATGAGAAAAGGTATATAAGGTGGCCAATTGCAAGTTGTTGTTCTCTTTGACTCTCCTCTGAAGAATGGCAACATGGGGACCTCAAAACAACTTTCAATTGAGGTTCCATCATGCTGTGGGGCTGTGTGGCCAGTGCCGGTACTGGGAATCTGGTTAAAGTTGAGGGTCGCATGGATTCCACTCAATATCAGCAGATTCTTGGGAATAATGTTGAAGAATCAGTCACAAAGTTGAAGTTATGCCGGGGCTGGATATTTCAACAAGACAACGACCCAAAACACAGCTCAAAATCTACCTGGGCATTTATGCAGAGGAACAAGTACAATGTTCTGGAATGGCCATCCCAGTCCCCAGACCTGAATATCATTGAGAATCTGTGGGATGATTTGAAGCGGGCTGTCCATGCTCGGCAACCATCAAACCTAACTGAACTGGAGATGTTTTGTAAGGAGGAATGGTCCAAAATACCTTCATCCAGAATCCAGACACTCATTAGAGGCTATAGGAAGCGTCTAGAGGCTGTTATTTTAGCAAAAGGATGCTCTACTAAATATTGATGTGATTTTTCTGTTTTATGCACCTGTCTAATTTCGTTTTGATGCATATTGCACATTTTCTGTTAATCCAATAAACCTCATTTCACTACTGAAATATTACTGTGTCCATTAGTTATTTGATAGATCAAAATGAAATTGCTGATCCAAACACCCAATTATTTATAAATGAAAATTGTCAGGGGTGCCCAAACTTTTTCATATGACTGTATATATTAGACATTTTATTATAGGGTATGGTGTCACCAGCCCCACATTGACTCAAAATAGGCTCAATGGTTTGTGATCCGTTTGTGCTGGTTTGTCCTGTTCACATTTTCGTTTGTGCTGCTTTAATTTTTTAGACATTAAAGAATATTTCACTGGTCATTCTGAGATCACTCAGCCCCCCGAAATACTTCAAATTCACCCGAAATAGTCTCGTTTGTTTGTGCATCTCATTTGTTTGTGCGTTAAATGTTTCGTTTGTGCCAGCCGCCCCACCTGCTCCAGATTGACTCAAAATAGGCTCAGTCGTTTGTGCTTGTACAGTTTCTGGTACATAACCTACTTTTCTACTGGATAGCGCATTGGCTTTACTCTCTTTCCACTATAGCTGTCATTACTTCAACTGTTTTGGTAAAAAAGTCGCAAAAACGATATTTTAACCCGCACAAACGGAACACAAATGATTGAGCATATTTTGAGTGAATTTGTAGCATGTTGGAGAGCTGAGTGACCTCGGAATGATCTATAAAATATTCTTTAGGACTAATATCTAAAAAAATGACAGCAGCACAAATGGAGCACAGACGATTAAAGGTATTTTACCTGCGTAAAAATGGTCCCCACCCAACACAAAACGTGGGCAAATAGGCTTAATCGTTTGTGCTGGTTTGTGCCGTTACAATTTTTGTGCTTTCATCTTTTAGATATTAAAGAATATTTTATAGGTCAAATTCACTCAAAATAGGCTCAATCGTTTGTGCTCCGTCTGGGTCGGTAAAAGTTTTGTTTTTGCGGCTGTCTTTCTTACGGATAAAGAGCTATAGCAGAGCTATAGGGCTAGTGGAAAGAGTAAAGCCATGAACTATCCAGTAGGAATGTAGACTATTTAACAAAAACTATAGCAGCACAAACGATTGAGTCTATTTTGAGGCAGTTTGGAGCAGGTTCGGCGGCTGGTGACCAGCAGCACAACTGGAGCAGAAGCGATTAAAGGTATTTTAGGTTTTTAGATAAAATAATATTTCATAGGTCAAATTCACTCTAAATAGACTCAATCATTTGTGCTCCTTTTGTGCCGATAAAGGTTTGTTTTTGCGACTGCTTTCTTACCGATAGTGACAGAGCTACACTGTAAAAAAAAAACGGTAAATGACTGGCACCTGCGGCTGCCAAACAAATACCCTAAAATTAAAGTAAAATATCCTAATTCAAATAAAGGGCAAAAACAATAAATTTACAGACATTTTCATTAAAGGTTTTGCAGAGAAAAGCTGTTACTTTACAAATTTTTCCAAAATTATTACTAGCAAACACCTTCAATAAAGGGACAGCACTAAAAGTTCAGCAGAGAAAAACTGTTATTTTACAGATTTTTCCTAAATTATTACAATCAAACACCTTCAATAAAGGGGCGGCACTAAAAGTTCTGCAGAGAAAAACGTTTATTTTACTGATTTCTTCATAATTATTACAAACAAATACCTTCAATAAAGTGTTAACACATGCTCAAGATTGTAAAATAATTTTGGAAGAAAAAAAAACGACTGTACAAAACAGATTAATACACTAAAAAAAAAAATGACTGGCAGCTATGGCTGCCAAACAAATACCCTAAAATTAAAGTAAAATATCCTAATTCAAATAAATGGTAAAAACAATAAATTTACAGACATTTTCATAAAAGGTTTTGATGAGAAACTTATTTTAGCAGATTTTTCCTAAATTATTACAAGCAAACACCTTCAATAAAGTGTTAACACATGCTCAAGATTGTAAAATAACTTTGGAAGACAAAATTAAAATCATCTCAAACTTTAACTTGCATTGATTGTGTTTAGATTTAATCTTTAAATACGTCAAGTAATGTTAAAAATTTACAATATAAAATACAATAATGAATCCGGTTTTGTAGAATTACAGTACAAACCTTAAATTAATTGAATATTTAAACTATTGTACTGGTTAACAGTAGGTTTCTTAAAATTCTCATAAAATATAAACTTTAAGATTACTGGGAAATATCCTCAACTGAAAAAAGAAATACAAAAGAAATTGATACATCTACAAGAGTTTCACTGTTTCAATTAAAGTGCAATTGGAAACTTAATTACAAATAAAGTAAAATCAAAACATAGCACAAAAGGTCAATGAATCTGTACCAGAAGTGACAGTGCAATGTAGCAGATAAATTGCCAGTAATCAGCTGGATCCATCCCTGGTGTAGTTGGGGGAAAAAACAGAAAATAAGGGCACACTAAGATTCACTGAAAAGTCCTTAAAAAGTAGGATTTCATATTTTACCATTTCTTTAAACAAACTTAATGCATGTCAGCACTCCCGACAGAAAAATGTGAATCACCAAAAGAAGGAAGATGTTGATTCACAACAATGGACAATTATCACAGATGTATCATATCAAGGGAAAGAAAGCAGGCAAGCCAAGTTCAGCCAGCCCGCAATAAAAAGTGATGATGCCCTCCCTGGATTCGAACCCGAGTGGGTTCCCACATGGTATAGCACTTCGACATTACTGTAGATCATTAACATCACGCCGAGTTTCAATATGTCGCTAGACACCATTTAGCATTGTGTTAAACTGAGTAACATTTCTTATCAAGTTTACTTCCACCACAAATAGCATCTATGAAATGTATGACTTTTGCCACTGGCCGTTTTAAAAGCTTATTAGCCAGTAATATTTCACTAGACACCATTACGCATTGTGTTAAACTGACTAACGCTTCTTATTAAGTTTACTCCCACCACAAATAGCATCTATGAACTGTATGGCTTTTGCAACTGGCCATTTTAACAGCTTATTAGCCATTCGTGAATGGCATTTATACAGTAACTATCAATACAGGTGACGATAACTTTCTTTTTTGTCAAGTGGAAAGATGAGGGAATTGTGTAGCCAGTGAAGTGTTTGTCTATCCTGAACAAATCCTAATATCTGAAGAACAGCATAGATGAGTAAAATATTGTTTGAAGGGTTTGAGCCAGACTGGTGCCTCTGTGCAGAGTTTGCATATTCTGCCTCTGTGATCAAAATTATGAAACATCAATACAACATGTACCATCAATAATCAACTGTTACTTTATATGTAACAAATCGGACTTTGTCACTCCCGGCTCCGGTGTAAACAATTCAACTCTCAAACAGACTGATATGAACTATTGCGAATTTTGTCAAGTAGGTTTTGCTTACCTGTTTTATGATGCCGGCAGTTCAGTCAGCTGGAGAGAGAGTTGAAAAGCAAACACCGTCGTCGTGAAGATATTGAAGTCCCATCTGGGGTGCCAAATTGTGGAAGATGGAAAATGTTCGCGATTTATTAAAATAAAAACTCCTCAGAGTCTGGTATAACAGTTGATTATTTCAAGTTTAATTACGTGGCGCCACGGGAACAACCGTCACAACATCAACAGAGAATGAGTACAGAGACTAGCAGAGTAACGTCATGACAGATTGTTCTGATTGTGCATTTCAAGTTCCAAGCTTATATTCTCAACAGTACAGATGACAGAATTAGCATTTGCAGAATGTACATACAAGGAATAGTCGCCACTATGGGGTAGTCTAAAAATGCAAGGTTGCACTCAGATGGCTCCAAGAGGCACAGAAAATCATAGAATGTCGGTTGCCCAGACAACCCGGTCAAAGGCTGAGATATATCAATCTGGACAGTTACTATATGGAGACTTAAGTTAACTATGCTCTTTCCAAAAAGGAATAGAGCTCTGTTCACCTGTAGGATGTAAGTAATAATAACCCCCTGCTGTTCAAGAGCTTCCTCCTAGAGAACAGTGTCTTATGGAGATTTTATGGCACTGGCAGAGGCCTGTTTCTTTTATTGCTAAAAGGGAGCCAAGGCCCTGTGCAGGCGACATTCCATTCATCCCTGCCCTTGAACACAGATACTGGCCTGATAAGTTGGAGACAGAGAGAGGGAGAGACAAGTCTTTCAGTATATGTGTAATTGATCAAGCATACAGAATACAAAACCCTTCTAATAAGATAATGAATAAATAAGAATGACAATAAATTAATTTTCTACACTGTGCAGAGATTATGTTTCACTTTACCTTATCAGCATAGATCAATGATAAAAAATCTGGAATTTCCTTTCCTAACCAAGTATGTCATAGAACTAACATGAAGCTGCAGAAGGCCTATGCAAAGCCAGATTTGAAACCTCACACAATGTCTGACCTAAAGTTAAAAATACCATTCTGGAATGTGAGCAATGTTGAGATAATTCGGAACTGGAATTTACATTTTGAAAGACACTACTGCTTCAACACTTAGTCATGCTGAGCAATTTTAAATTAAGTGTTCGACACCATTGGTCACCCTCTATGCTGTCAGATGATCTGTGATGGAAGTTTCTATTATCAAAGCTGTTGCCACATTCTTTTTTGGCTATTTAGTTGGTCCCTGTTGAGATGTAATCAATAAAGGCCAAGGGTTACTATGTCAGACAGACTTCAAGCCTCACCGAATTGGGCTAATAAACAGTAAATGCATTGTAGTTATGTCAGTTCACATAAGTTAGCCTGCAACATAATTTTGACTGATCATACATCTGATATTGTCTAGCCTGATGATAATATAGCCAATTTTACTTATCTAGTGATCTAAATGTTCATTAAAATAACAATGAAACAATTAGTAGGCTAGTATAACTTAGGCATTTAATCTGTCAGCATTATTCTCTCCAATTAGAGACAGCTGTGTCTTGTTGTCTCTAACTGGAGAGTGCCAGTTCCTCCAGCCATATAAAATAATTAAAGGAAAAATGTGAGAAAGCAGGCCAAGCATTTGCAAAGAAAACAGAGAAAGCGGTGAAAGAGGGCCAAAGTATACGTCACTAATTCAGAGCCAATAGCGAGCCTTATCATGTTTTCTCACGCATGAGCCCAGCTAGCTGGCTAGCTTTTTACAATGAGTGTACGTAAGGATGGCCATGGGCCAGCTGTCAGCCCTGGCTTTGATCTCAATCAAAAAATAACTTATTTCAGATTTAAAATCAAAAGACAAACTATTTGTACATGCCATTATCCATTTCATAAAGAAGGACAGGAGAATGGACTTTGTTTTTAAATAATAATCATAATCGTGAGTGGATATTTATTTTTTCTACAGCTTGCTTTTTGTTGCTATCTCGTTCATATAATTTTGAATACAATGTGTAAAATATTATTTCAACTTTAGATAACTGGTTGTGTGGTAAAATCAAAGGTTATGACATTGCAATAGGAATTACTGGGTACATGACATTTCTTGTTGTACATTTTTTTTATTGCTGGACATCGAATACAGCGTAACTTTTTTCTCTCTGGCAGCATATACTGTTCGTGAAACAATGCGAGTAGTTGTACGGTTGAATTTTTTCCACCACTATTTGAGTGACTGTTTTGGCAAATGTTTCTTGGAAACGACATAAACGTATTTGCTGCTTCTGTGAGCCACTGCCGAGGCGTGGCATAGAACCGTTTGACTCTGTCATCAAAGAATTGTTTCTCCTACATAGATCTGCAAAAGTAAAGGTCTCAAGTCATGCTCTGTATACACAGGCATCCGAGTTTTCTATGTATGACGTCAGATTTTCCACTACTGAGGGCCTAGCTCCAATGGTCACCGGTTCGCCACTGGCAATCAGTGAGTGTATTGATTGTGTATTATCACAGTATGATGAGTTGAAGCTGCACTTTCAGATCACCAAAGACAGTGAGAGAAACTTTGCTGCAGAGCTTCTTTACCAGATGTACACTGATCCAGCCAACATTGTGTACCTGAAGTTTTTGCAGCCAATTGTGGGAGAGTTGAACAGGATCAACAAACTCTTTCAACTAGAATCAGCCAATCCGAGGAAACTGTTAGCTGACCTAAAGACCTTCTACCGCTCTCTTGTGGTGCGCGTTATGATGCCACAAGAATTCAACACATGGAGTGAAGTTCTGGAATATGACCTGACAGATGAGCATCGTCTACCACTCGAGGCTGTGGACTTTGGGGTTCAGTTCTGCCTCTCCTTTCTGAAGCCAGAGAAATAGACCCAGAAATAGATATACAGGATATGAAAACACGCTGCTGAGACTACATGGTAGTTCTTACAAGAGAGATCAAGATGAGACTTTCTGATAACATCAAACAACTGGAGGCCCTAATGTCTCTTTCCCCAAGCATAGTGCTCAGCACTATGTCACATCTTAAAGCTCTACCCTACTTTCCTCTATTCAAAGGAGATCCGGGAAAGGCTGACTGTCAGTGGAGAGTGATCCACACTCAAGACTGGTCCAACAATGAAGACAATAAAATAGAGGAGTTCTGGTAAGAGGTGGCTACACACACAGATGCTGCTGGGGACAATGATTCAGCAATTCAGCAATGCTGCAGTTGAACATGCCTTCTCTCAGTCATTGATAAAAAACAAGCTGAGGAACCGAATGCAGGAAAGATCCCTTGAGAACATCATGCATGTCCGAGCTCATATGCAAAGAAACAAGATCTGCTGCCACAAATTCAAACCATCACCAAGGATGCTGTCATTGTTTACTGCTGACATCTGCTCTGCACAACAGGCTGAGGTGGATGAGGACATCCCACTTATCTATGGGAATAGTGTGGATCTTTGGATATAAAAAAGAGTAGCAGTTAACAACGGGAGAAGGGTGCTTTGAATATGAGCAAAAAGCAGGGTGAGAAACCAAGTTATTCGCAAGTTCATAACCCACACACCTCCTTTAGTTATGTGTCTCATCCCCCTTTCACTAAGTCATTGTTGCTCTATCTCTGGTGGCGATAGGTAATAGCATGATTAAATTATACAAGGAAAGTGTTTATCCCCAAGTTATTTTTATATTGTAACTATGGAGGCACAAATTGGATAAATGTGTAAAGTCCTCTGTTGTACACCAAAAACATTAGGGCTAGATTTTAGGCATGTAAGGCTGGTTGTGAGCCGTTGTTTCCTGGAAATTTTTGCTGGACCTGGCAACACTGTTTTAGTGAATTTCTAAACTGTCTGCTTGGACTTCCTGTTTTTGCTCTTGTTATCACCTCCCCACAGCTGTCTTCCATTCTGGCCTCCTGTACTGCAGTGGTAATGAAGGTTTTTAAGCAGTAAAGAATTTATTGTAGCTGTTGCTACAGGCCACTCCAACAGGCAACCAGCTCCCTTATCCAACATTTGGCTACAGTTCTTGACAACACTCTCAGGGCTTTGTCTGGGAGTACAAACATAGCAGGCCTAAAATGTAACCATTGCCAATATAATCTAGAGTAATTTCTATTTTAAAATGCTGTTGCATTGAAGGAAATTACCTGATGATGATGTTGCTGTATTATTGGTTCTGCAGCTTTTTTCCCCCACACTCTTGTGTCTGCCTAAGCCTACCAAAGACTCCTGGACGTATTGAGTTTACTGTATGGAGCGTTGCTTGCAAGTATAGGCATGTTTTGAAATGAATGCTTTGTATCTTTTCAACAAATCTGTCATTGTGTCTTGTGTTCCACAGAACAATCATTTTTTACCTTAAACTCCTTTCTCTTTTACGACGAGGTGAGTTGATGGACCAGACATCTTTAGTTGATAGCATTTGTATAGAGTCAGAAAGAAAACAAGTAAGCTGCCGGTATAATGCCAAAAAAACCCTTTCCGATTTCAACTATTTATAGATTACAAAAATATACATAGAGGTATACTGAGTAAATCAGCCTGTGGTTTAGATCAACATGTGTGTACATTATATCTCTAATCAACGGCATTAGCTCAGACAGATCCATCACAAAGCCAATGTCCACGTACTCCCAATCTTCCTCATCCCTGTTCCACCCCACTTTCTCCTGTATGGCCTGCTGAACCTCCCTGCCCCAACTCTACTTCTTCAACACCTGCGGTAATAACCTTTACTGACATCTTATCTCATATGCTAAAACAAGATAGAAATGGAAAATGGAGTGCAACTGCTAATCAAAGACTGGGTACATAGGAGGTCTCTGAGGGCCCCTCAGAGACCTATGTTCTTCTTTATTCAAGATTCAAACATTTTCGAGGGCCCCTCTACATGTTAGGGCCCTATATACTTAGTACCCCTTTTCCCCCTGGTCTGACGCCACTGCTGGGTACTACACTACATCATCCATTTTTTATTTAGCATGTGTATTACTGTATCATGTTTGAAAACCTGTAAGTCATGATTGTATCACTGGTTTTTCTACTCGGTTTCTACTGGTTTCTTCTCAGATAACAAAAGTAAACAAACAGTGGACGTGTCTATGCATGCACCTAAGAATTTTGCATAGTGCTGTACTATGCATCTAATGCAGATACTAATCTTTTGCAGGTACTAATACTTTTTCACACACCGCAAAGAGGTTTTGGGCCACTTGGCTGAACATGGCCCTGTGGAGCTTTGTTATTGCAGTTCCTCTGGGCAGATGGGAATTCCCAAAGAACTATTATGGTATGTTCCAAAGACAAATCCTAGCTAGACAAGTGCATCCATTGATCCAGCTAGTCCTTGTGTTAATGGAGAATATGGTGCGTCTGTAGATTGAAAATAACGTTTTTCACTGTAGAGAACATTGCAGTGGCAGCAAATGTCAAAGCAAGTTTGAATGCAGTCAGTACGTTGGCATGGCCTCCAAGGTTTTGTTGACAGGTAATGTTTATATCTCAGTGTTCCTGTCCTTAGGTGTCAGTATGAACTGCTTCATCCTGATGACAATTTGAAATATGTCTGATGGGATCGTGTTAGCCTAATTATTAATCGTGTTAGCCTAATTATTAGGTTAATTAACACCTTCTGGCACTGTGCCCACAATGAGTCAGTTAACTAATCTCAGTCATGACAAATTCTTATGTACGTGTAATACAATAGAATGTGCGTTACAAATAACAGGAATAAATAAATATATTTTACTTGATAGTAATACACTATAATTCCCTAGTTTCATTTTGATGTTATTGATTAAAATTTTGATGTGATCTATATCCTGTTTCAGGTAGTGACAGGTAACCTCAAGGATTAGTCTTGACTCCCTATTCACCGGATTATCACAGGATTCTTTCTACGTCATTTACACTTATTTTATATGTAAGTAGAGGACTGCAACAGGAGCTACAAAGGGCTTTAGAAAACCCATTACTCAGTATCAGAGGTTCTGTTGTTTTATGCTTCCCAGCTCATGTGAAGTCTGGTCACACTCCCACATGATGATTTACTTCGCAAGGTTATGTTTGTTCTTGACCAAAGTGGACGGTTCACCACAAACACAACATACATTAACATTTTCTTTTTCATCAGTGATTTCCTGGCCATGCATTGTTGCAATTAATCATGCAGCTAAAGTTGTGTTGTCTGTCTTGTGTACCTGCTGCTGTACGGAAAGTATGACCCGGCCTCACATTCTGGGACCGTAGGTCTGAAAAAAGGAACCAT
Source organism: Esox masquinongy (assembly GCA_016801175.1). Lineage (NCBI taxonomy): Eukaryota > Metazoa > Chordata > Actinopteri > Esociformes > Esocidae > Esox > Esox masquinongy. The sequence continues at coordinate 67,294 of JACXGI010002937.1, forward strand.
CATTGTGTTTGGACCCGGTTCATTCAAGCAACATACTAGTGGATGAAACTACGTGCTGCTAAAGCAATTGTTGCAAAGTACAAAGACATAACCATGTTTTATGTGTCTTATCTTTTAATGATCAGTGTAACCTCTTTCTGAGAAAGGGACCTCAAATTGTTTCCCAGAAGTGGGTGGAAGATGAGCATATGGTAAGGAGTTGTGAAACAGCCCAGGAGTTATCAACATATTGCACTCCATAATAGTGCAATCTGCACTATTAGAAATAAACCAGAAAAAGAAACAGACAAGCCTGGGGAGACGGCCTGGGGGCATCCTTACCAGATGCCCGAACCACCTCAACTGGCCCCTTTCGATGCAAAGGAGCAGCGGCTCTACTCCGAGTTCCTCACGGATGACTGAGCTTCTCACCCTATCTCTAAGGGAGACGCCAGCCACCCTTCTGAGAAAACCCATTTCAGCCGCTTGTACTCGCGATCTCGTTCTTTCGGTC